>JADANK010000376.1:0-197993 GCA_021292215.1 Lophura nycthemera | reverse complement strand
TGCTCGCCCAGGTGACTAATCGGGTCGCCCTGACTCAGCAGTTCCCATACAGGGGGGAACCTTTCCTTTAAACATCCAGTTCAGCCCTGGCAGTTGAGGTGCCAGAAGGAGCTGTGTTTCAGTACCGACCACTTCAGAAGCAGCCCGAACCCCCTCAAAATAACCCCCAAAACTTGTTCTCCTACTCTAGCTCTCACTCAGAGCATGAGCCCCACCAGACTCCTCAATACAATTCTTTACAACCTAAACAGAGTATAACATAAAATGGACAGCATTCATTTGTTCTATGAATTAAGCACCTTTTTTTCCTGGCCCTTCACTGTAATGTATCTCAAATAGTTCCCACTTTCCTTGTCCCAATCCAAGATGACTTTTACTCACCCAATTTTACAATGTACAACTTCTAATTCAACCTTACCTGGGCTTAATATTACAAGTATTTCATACGCATGGTATTGAGCCATTACAACAAATGGCAATCATGACTAAACAATGTAGGATCCTGTTATCACCTCTTAACAACCCACAATATCATTAATTCTTCATGAGCCTATTAATCCCCACAATAACAAACATAAGACAGACGTCAGATGACAATTACCGTTATACTCTGCACTCGCTGCATCTCAGATATTCAACACACTCGTAATCATACACACAAGCCAGCTGTCCACGGAATTAACTAGATCAGTTTATTGCCCGTGACAGGGGGCAGTAGGCCCTGCCCCTCCCCACCCCCCGCTGGCCCCACAAATGGGAAGGAAGGAAGGGGGGAAAAAAAAACCAGCGGCAACAATCTATGGAGGTAAACTTATTTTACTAACTATGATATCGGAATGCAAAATAAACAATATAATTCAATCTAATTGAAATTGAGACTAATAAATAAAATAAGATATGAGAGAGAGTTCCCAAGACCGAGTCAAAACCTGAAAAAGCTTGGAACGGCTAGGAAAGCAACCCTCCAGCCCCCACTGGCCAGGCATAAGAGACCGCCCCCCCCGGAAGGGTCAGATCCCATGACTTCCGTAATGTATAGGATAGGTACGTAGAATTAAGCATTAACACTTTAATTCCCAGTACATGATGTTTTATGTGGAATATTGAAAATCAAAAAAACCAAAACCATGGACATTCCACCCCTTAGTCTCCATCACTGCATCATGCTTAATATATATATATATACACATACATATACAAACAAAACAAAGATTAACATGCCATCACACAAACACGTCTTATAGACATATACATAGAATTACTGTCTCCACTCCCCGCATTAAGTTTCCTTGTGGTACACACTGAAAATCCCCATTCTTATGCCTTACCCACCAAGTGGACCCAGGCCCTGGGCAAAACCGTACCGCGGGAGAGGTTTGAACTTTCAAGAAGCTGGAGAACCCAAACTGGCTTTTACATCATGTCTTTACATCTACACAGGGCCCTTATTCTCCCTTCTCACGGTATGGTAGGGAGCTGGATTGGGTGGGACCATACGATTGATAGCTCCTCTGGTATTGACTAACCAGTGGCTTCTGCCACATGCTTCCCCAGTGCTTAAATGTTCCGCCAACCC
The DNA here is from genome assembly GCA_021292215.1 of Lophura nycthemera. Taxonomy (NCBI): domain Eukaryota; kingdom Metazoa; phylum Chordata; class Aves; order Galliformes; family Phasianidae; genus Lophura; species Lophura nycthemera. The sequence goes on along the minus strand of JADANK010000376.1, from coordinate 196,417 downwards.
ATTGCTTTCACGCCTATGTTTTAACAACCCATTGTATCGTTCACTTTACCAGAGGCTGGTGGCATGGTAGGGATATTGTAAATCCACTCCATGCCATGATCTTTGGCCCAATTATTTTACAAGAGAATTTTTCGCATGAGTCCCCATATCGCCCCTCCATTCTTTCTGGGGGTGCCATGTTGCCCAAAAGGCCTTGTTTCTCAAGGGACCTAGTATGGTGTTTCGGGCGGTAGCATGGGGTACTGCATTGTTTAAAAGCCACCCAGTGGTTTGCCTCCACCATGGTAAGCACATAACACTTACCCTGTGGGGATCGTGGCAAAGTGATATAATTCAACCTGCATGCCTTCCACAATATTTGTACTATTGCCATAGCCTTACTCCCAGAGTGCGTTTCATCCTCTTTGGATTGTTTGATTATGCACAGGTTTACAGTCATGAATAACCTGTGCAAATCGCATCCATAGTTAAGTCCTATTTCCTCCTCGGTCTCTCGCCCATTATATGTGGCATCTCCCCCTGATGGCCCGACGGTTCTCATGCGCCCATCGAGCTAGAAATAATTCACCCTTAGGCTGCCAGTTCAGATTCACCTGAGCCACTCCAGTCTTAGCAGCCCAATCCACTTGCTGGCTGTTTTGATGTTCTTCAGTGGCCTGACTCTTGGGTACATGGGCATCTACATGGCGTACCTTCACAACCAGATTCTCTATCCAGGCAGAAATATCTTGCCACAGTTCTGCTAGTCCCCACATAGGTTTACCCCTTCTTTGCCAGTTATTTTGCTCCCACTGCTTAACACCCCCATAAGGCCTTTGCCCCACCATCCATGGTCAGTGCTAGATAACGCATTGGCCACCCTCCCGTCTCAGCAAAATCCAAGGCCAGTTGGACAGCCTTTATCTGCAAATTGGATGATTCTTCTTTCCCTTCGGTGGCCTCGCACTTGTCGCTGTGGGGCTCCACACCGCAAATTCCATCTGCGATGCTTTCCACAATACGACATGATCCGTCATTGAACCGGGCATCTTCTTTCATTTTCTGCTATTCTTGTATGGTGGGCCTCTTTTAGCTAGTGATACTTCTTCTGCTGTGCTGTTCCAAACTTTTTTACCTCAGGCCAGTCCGTGATCACTTCCAGAATTCCTGGACGACTGGGGTTCCCTATGCGAGCTCGCTGAGTAATTAGTTCCACCCACTTATTCCATGTTGCAGCAGTTGCGTGATATGTGGAAGGAGTCTTCCCTTTAAACATCCAGTTCAACGCTGGCAACCAGGGTGCCAAGAGGAGCTGTGCTTCAGTACCGATTACCTCTGAAGCAGGCCAAACCCCCCCATCTTCGGGCTAAGATCTCCTTTCTCAGTTGGAGTGTCGCCCTCTCCGCCCCCCGTAGGCCGTACTCCAGAATCCCAGGGGTCGCCCCGGGTCTCTCCTGAGGCTCTTTGCCAACAAACTCCAAGTGGACCTTTCTCTCAGAAGCAGTGTAGGGATGTTCTTTACCTCCTGCCCTGTCCGTACTGGCCCTAATCCACGGCACGGGCATCTCCTGTTTTATCTGTTCAAAAGCCTGCTGTGCTCAGGGACCCCATGAAAACTCAATTTCCTTTTGCGTTCACATGATAAAGGGGCTTAAATGAAGATAGTTTGGAAACATGCATTCTCAAAAGCCCCATACACCCCAAAAAGATTGTGTCTCTTCTTACTGTGGTGTGGAGACTAGCAGTGATTTTGTTGATCACATCTGTGCGGATGTGACTGACGGGCCCTCTGCCACTTTATAACCCAGGAACTGAATCTCCTGAAGCAGGTCCTTTCACTTTGCTCCGCTTTTCATAGCAAAACAGCACGCAGACGATCTGGATTCTTGTTCCTCCTTTTGTGAAGACTTCTTTGCTGTATCACCCCACCACAACGATGTATCACTGTACTGCAAGTGCTAGGGCACTGCCCTTGTTCCAGTGCAGTCTGGATCAATCCATGACAAATGGTGGGGTTGTGTTTCCACCCCTGGGGCAGTTGACTCCAGGTGTACTGAACACCCCTCCAGGTGAAAGCAAACTGCGGCCTGCACTCTGCTGCTAAAGGAATGGAGAAAAACATATTAGCAATGACAATTGTAGCATACTATTTGGCTGCTTTTGACTCCAGTTCATATTGAAATTCTAACATTCCGGCACAGCCAGCACTCAGTTGGGGTGTTGATTCATTAGGCACGGTAGTCCACCGTCAGCATACATTCCTCCACTGGCTTTACCAACACTGCCCATATGGGCTGTTAAAAGGGAGTGGTTTGTGACACTCCCTGACTCTATAGTTGACGACATCCAACTTATGAATGGGAGCAAGGATCCCTGTTGGTGCGGTACTGCCGTCTGTGCACGTTTTTGTAGCACTGCGGTACCGTTGTCTTTACTGTAGCAACCCACAAACCGACGGATCTTCTGACAGGCAGGCAAAACAGACCGGCTGCTTCATGTTGTTTGTGTCTACAGCAGCTATTCCAAAGGCCCTCGCTTCCCCTTAGGATCCTTGGAAATGCCCCCTTTGCCGGCTAATCAATACCAAGTATAATGGGAGCCTCCTGGACCAGTCACAAAACGGTGCTTTCCTCAATCCCTACCAGTGCGGGCTTATCTCAGCCTCCACACGTCAATTCCTTTTGAGAGGCCCCCCAGTCACTCCAGAAATAGGATTTGAATTCTGTCCCTTCAAAGTCGAGGCTCAGAGTGCACTGGGCACCGGTATCCAACCAATGCCTTATATTCAGTGGTTGATGTGGCCAGGGCATCGGAATTCCACGCATGTCCAATACACTCTATTATCCCTTTCCCCCCCCCGACTGAGTTTTTTTTTCTCTTCCTCCCTCTCCCCTGTTAGGGCTCTCTATTCCTACTGTGGTAACCGGATCAACTGCCTGGTGTTGGTTTTCTGGCTTTGTAATTCTTTCACCCGTTGCCTCGAGTACATGAGTAGCTTGGTCGTGCCACTTCCTCATGTCTCTCCATGGTCACGTAGAACGCACAAGGCAATTCGCGCGTTAGGATTCCTTCCTGAGCTGGAGAGGATTTGCCTCTAAAGCTGAGATTTTGATGGTGCCCCTGAGACGGAGGTTCACTCGTCTTTAGTTAGGTGGATCCACATTTGTTTCATCATCTCCTTCATCTCTTTCCGTAGACTCTTTTGCCTATTCTGATCTTCATCAAGTGTTTTGATACTTCTACAGGTTTGTCACGATTAATCAGTGAAGGACACTTGCTCTTACATTTATTCAGTTGCTCCGCATTTGTGAGCTGGCGGCGCGAGTTGGGGGTTAGTGTGTTCATTAGCTTTGAGAGTACAGAACTCAGTCTCAAAAACTAAGGGTCTTCTTTGTTGGTCCTGGTTCATCTGTCAGATGGCTGCCAATGTTGTAGAGGCCTATCTGGCTGTTGCTGTTGATATGCAGTGATGCCATATTCAGGCTTGTCCTAAATCTCTCAGGGTCGTGGGCCTTGGCGTGGGTCTTTAGGAACACATTTGGTTCATACAACATTTCCACCAGGCGTTTCCCTCAAATACTGGATACCCTTTTCAGCTGTATCCCATCCTTTTATCAGGCTTCAAGCCCATCTTGAAGGGACATTTCCTTCACAGCTATTATATTCGTTCCCAGAGGGAGGCAGCCCCATCCCGACCTCAACTATTCCTTGTCAATAGTGGATATTCTGGGCAATGGCTCCTAGATGGCGAGCTTCTTACATCTAGAGGACAAGCTACTGGCCCAGTCGTTCCAACAGCGGACTAACCAGGAAACGAGAGTTTCATTTGGGCGCCGTGTAGACCCCTTTTCTTGAGCCTTGGATTTCAGTCATCTTCAGAGGCTGACGAGTAGTAATAGAGACTTCCTCTTCATCACTCCTTCCTGCATGTCTCTTAGGTTTTTCCTTTTGCCTTTTATTGATGTTGGTGGTTCCGAGGAGGGCACCTCACCTGGTCTTCCCCACCTCCCTCCTCTTCTGTTTTTTCCGTTCTAGACGCGAGGAACTCGTTTCCATTTCTTGCCCTCCACGGGGCAACTGATATTGGTTACGGTGTCTCCTGGAATTGATCAGATTTGACTTGGAGATTCTCCCCTTTGGCTTGAACCTCCAGCTCGGAAACTCTCTCTCTCTCTCCAAAACAGTTTGTTTCCGCGGTAGGAAACCCCTAGTTCCTCACGTTCCTATGGCCTAGCCAGGGTTCACGGCCGTCCCCGCTGTGACCCGACCACTCACCAACGTGCACAAAAATGTCAATGTTAGGCAGGATGGGCATTTATTGGCAATGAAACGCAACTTATATACTTTACAATCTTATCTTATGTTACTAGTCACATATCTATGTTACTTAACGTCCACATGCCTTAATCATGTCTAAGACACTCGCCTCCAAAGCGCGCGCAGTCTCTTATTCGCAGAGCAGGGGGGTCCCATTGCTCACAAGCCCAATACCCCCGCAAACGCCTACTGCCAACTCCCCCCTCCCCTGCTCGGTAAAAGCCTTGCCCCTTACAAAGGCGCAATACCCGCATACCGCCTAATAGCCCAAATGAAGGTTATACAAAGATTAATTGTTTGCGTTTCCGTACAGTTCTTCCGCGTAGCTTAAGAGCTCTATTTGTTGGTCAAAAGTTCGCTCCTATAATTGGTGTTCGCAAGCGGCGGGTTGCAATGTGCCCAAAATTCTTACTATAATAAGACTACAAGCACTAAACAAACAACTGTTAAGAGTTAATAGGATCACAAACTGGGTGCAGGAAGCGTTAAAACACTCCTCTCGCTGTGGGTGGACCAATCCAAAGAAGTTTCCCAACCAGTGATGTTCTCCTCCTTTTTATTCCTTTCCAAGGCACAGGAATCTCCTTCTTATCATGGTGAACAGTGATTAAGGTTTTTTGGCCATTTTTCCGAATGGCCCTGGTAGCAATTGGTACAGGGTCGTCATGGTCCCGCAGCAGTTTTTTCCCTCACTAAATCAAGGCCATTCCCAAATGGGAGTTTTGGTAGTAAGTCCTGAATCAAATGTGTAATTAGAAAACTGGCCAAAAATGAAGTGATGTAACTGGAGCTGTAATAATTAAAAATCGCACCCTACGATATTAAGTAAAGGTTACAAGTACGAGGCTTTGAATAAATTACCATATCCATAGGAATGCATCTAAAAGGATTAGAATTTACAAGGGGTCCTCATGGCAAACCACTCCGCCCCAATATATCAAGCACTGTTTTCTGGTACCTCATTGGGATGAAATCTCAAAATGGCAGTGTTCTGTTTTCAGTTCAAACAAAATTCTTGAGCCCTGGGGGAGTTTTACCCTTCACAAACCAAAGCCTCGTTAGCTCGTGCTGTATGGGAACAACATCTACAGTTTGCCATTTTTTTCCCCTTTTTTTTTCCAAGCCCATTCTTTTCGTGTTTCTAATTGGATAAAGTATAACCCCATCATGATTTCAATCCCAACGCAGTAAATTTGGGGTATATCGTGTATACCAAGCAATTGCAATTTAGCACAAGCATTGTCAATTGGCTTTGTTTTGGGCAGACCAACATGGCCAAGTTCCTTTCTATTCTATAAAGCCGGTTTGCTTGGCCTGAAACACCAGGCACAAAGAATGAAGCGAAGAGCGGCTGTGAACACTTCCACAACTTAACTTCAATCACACAACTCAGGGTTTCCAAGATTATAGCGCGGTGACGCCTTTAAGGATGTAACTATGAGACACACTTAAGCCAGCCCCAGTAAGGATTTGGAGCAAGCCGTTAGCTTCCCTAAGTAACCAGGCACCGAGGGGGTTCTTTTGGGGATACCCGCCAGGCTCTAATCCCACACATTGGCCCACAGGGAAAAAAACAAGCCCCCTTGTTGCTTGGCAGAGATCTTTGTTGTCGCAGGCTGACAACTGATAATTTCCCAGGGTTGTTAAGTTTTCCCGGGGGGCCCGGCAAATGCCCTAATGTTCCCCCCAGGACTAACTACCCCCTTCATCGGCTGAATGTTTGCTCGAACTATCGCCCTTGGCTGTAACCCCGAGACGCAAGGCCTTTTGGGCCCTGGGGTCCCTCTCTGTGCAGGCAGTAAGCTGTACCTGGCCTCCCCCCCAGGCGCCCTGCGCAGCGAGGGACCGAATTCCCCCCTGTGCTGCAAGACTGGGAGCAAAAGTGGGATCGGAAAATGCCATGACAAAGCGCTGCCCCTGGGGCCCTGGGTGCTGCAAGTAAAACTGGATCCCGCCCGTGTGGGGTTCGCCCCTCCCTGCTCCCTTGAGCCAGGGTCACTGACAAACAATTCAGATAAAGGATACAATGTTTTCCCCGAAACCGGTCCCGGAAGGGCGGGGGGGGTGAGTTAGTGAACCTTCCGCCGTCTTGTTGTCGGGTCTTCTTTTCGGACCCTGGGTACCCGTCCGATTCACCGGCGCTGTCCCTCTCGGCCCCTGCAAACAACCAACCGCTCCCGACCCCTCCGGAATTCCTGGGTCCTGTGTGCCCCCGTCGCCTAAACCCCGGAAGAAGCCGAGCCTTCTGGCCCTTCTGGCCGGTCTGAGAAGAAACCCAAAGTAACCCAAAGTGTTAAGCTCAGCGCCCTTTTGAATGCCATCCAATGGTGCGCGGCACCGTGGTGAGAGATCCCCACCTCTGATGGGCGAGAAACATAGGGGGAGCGTAATTCCTTCCCCCTCCCGCTCCAGCGGGAAAGGACAAGCAGCTGTCCTCCCTTCCTTAAGAAGGAGGGTGCTTGCCGAAAATTCTTTTGCAAAGTTGGCAAAAGTACCTTAAAAAACAATTCCATGAATCCAAGCGGGCCCCGCCCCGTCCCCCTCGTGTTTCCGCTCTGTAAAAGAAAGCCGCAACCGTCGTCCCCCACGGTATTCTGCGGTCTAAGAGGCGCCCCGCCGTCCCCTTGGGTTTACTGGCGCCCAAAACTGTTTTGAGCCGGGGGCATATGGAACGTTCCCTCACAACGGGAACACCACTTTGTTTCCGCGTAGGAAACCCTAGTTCCCTCAAGTTCCATGGCCCGGGCCAGGGTTTCACGCCGTCCCACCAGCTGTGGACCCCGACCATCTCACCACGTGCAACCAATGGTCATGTTAGGCAGGAACGGCGTTTATTGGCAAGTGAAACAAGCAACTTAATAACTTTACAATTCTTATCTATGTTACTACGTCCACAGGCGCTTATTAACTCATGTCTGTAACACTACGCCCCAAGGGCCGCGTCGTCTCTTCTCACAGAGCAGGGGAGGTCCTAAATCGCCCCGCCCCCACAAGACCCCAAACCCCCCCCAACGCCCCCAACCGGCCAAACCCCCAACAAGTAAAATAGGGCCAAACGGGAAAGGGCACAAGCCAAACCCAAAAATAAGTTGGTAACCTCCTTAGATTTTGCCAAGCCCGCAACTGCCCCTGTCCCAATCTGGCTAAGTTTCTCGGGATCCCAACAGGTTGCTCCAAGAGTGAAACCCTGACAATCGGGTCCCCCATGCTTCTAAGAATTTTTCCTAAACCTCTCCAATTCCCGCCAGTCCAGCATTCTCAAGGTTTTTGGAGCAGACCCTCCCTTCTGCGGAATTTATACTCCGGTAGAGAAATACATTCAGGAAGACTGAATTGAAACAGGACTGTTAAGCCCAACAAAGCTGAGAATTAAACTCAGCCTTTGGAAAAAACGTCTCCAAACCGAGAAGGAAAGCCTGGGAAAACTGGTTGGAACATCGTGTGGTTTGGAAAAATTAGCTATCCATTTGGGTGTAGTTTTTGCTTGTAAAATTACCTTTATCTGGGATGGCAATGGCAAAATTTCATATCAAACCACAGGCAATATAGGTAAACCAATAGGACCAATACAGGGCAATCCTTCTTCAGGTGGCCTTTTGGGTGGGTTATATAGAAAACAATCCCACAACAAGTTAATTATGCATTGATGATAGGCCTGTAGGCGCGAGTAACACCATAGCTTTTAATCCCTTAGCCAGCGTCCCAGATAAAGAGTGGGTTCATGGCTGGTTTTTCCTGCCAAAAAGGGTTAATTGAATTGGAAACTAACGAGGGGGGGGGGAAGAAAAAAAGGCACCAACCCCGACAAGCAGTGCTCAAAGTTTACAAATATCCCAAAATACTGGCAGTACGCCTGGTCTTTCAAGGTCAAGTGTTCCAGCACAAAAACCTGAACTACTGATAATGCTCCCTAACGAAACTCTCTAAGAGCAGAGAGCGAGATTCGTTCTAAGAGCCAAAAAGCAAAAAAAAAAAAAAAAAAAAAAAAAACACACACACAGCGCTATGCCCACATTCTCCACCAAAATCTGTCACGGAGTTAACTAGATAAGTTTATGCCCGTGACAGGGGGCAGTAGGCCCCTGCCCTCCCCACCCCCTGCCTGGCCCCACAAAATGGGAAGGAAGGAAGGGGGAAAAGAAAAAAAAAACAGCGGCAACAATCTATGGAGGTAAACTTATTTTACTAACTATGATATCGGAATGCAAAATAATACAATATAATACAATCTAATTGAAATTGAGACGAATAAATCAAATAAGATAGGAGAGAGAGAGTTCCCAAGACCGAGTCAAACCTGAAAAGCTTGGAACGGCTAGGAAAGCACCCTCCAGCACCCACTGCCAGGCAGTAAGAGCCTGCCCCACCCAGAAGGGTCAGATCCCATGACTTCCGTAATGTATAGGGATAGGTACGTAGAATTGGAGCATTAACACTACAATTCCAGTACGTGATGTTTTGATGTGGAATATTGAAAATGAAAAGAAAACAAAACCATGACATGGTCTTCACTATAACTTCAGCCATCTGGGTTATTGGCTCTACTGCCTGTAATGCTGAATAGGCAGCCAATAACTGTTTTTCAGTCATACTGTATCTTTCTTCTGCTCCATGCCAGACCTGAGACCAAAAACCAATGGGGGTCCGAACAGAACTCTGGCGTTGCCACAGGCCCCAACCAAAGCCATCTTGAGTAACGTGAACATCCAACTCAGCTGGGAGGGTAGGATCGAATATATCCAATGCCTGGGCTTGTTTAACTGCCAGTTTTGCCTGTTGGAAAGCATCCTGTTCTGTTTTCCCCCAGTCCCATACCTGCCCCTTTTTTGTGAGTCTCTACAGTGGCCTTAGCAGCTGCGCTAGGTGAGGTATAAAGGAAAGCCAATAACCCAGTATTCCTAGAAACTCTTGCAGCTGCTTTGATGTTGTAGGGACTGGGAACACCTGAACCTTATCTATGACAGCACTGGGTAGTACTTTGGTCTTTCCTGACCAAAACACCCCCAGGAATTTTACAGACAGGCCCGGACCTTGCACCTTCTGGGGATTTATAGCCCATACCCTCTGCTGTAAATAGGCGGTTAATGAATCTGCCGCCTGCCCTACTGCCTCCAGTGAGTCAGATGTCAGCAGGAGATCATCAATATAACGATACAGGTTAACATCATCAGGTTTTTTCCAATCAGCCAGGTCACGCGCCACTAGATTGTGACAATACGTTGGTGAATGCACGTACCCCTGTGGCAGGACCTGGAAGGTCCACTGCCTGCCTCCCCACGTAAATGCAAATTGATCTTGCGATTCCTCAGCAATTGGGATACTGAAGTACGCATTTGCTAGATCTAGGACACAATGATAGGTTTTTATCTCCCTACTCAACGTATCCATTAGGGAGGCAATATTGGGTACGGCCGCATGAATTGGCGGCGTGACCTTATTTAATTCTCTGTAATCCACTGTCATCCTCCACGTGCCATCCGACTTCCGCACTGGCCATATGGGGGAATTATATGGGCTGTGTGCAGGTCTTATAATGCCCACTTCTTCTAATTCCTGCACCGTTCTCGATATTTCATCTTGCCCACCCGGGAGTCTGTACTGCCTTACATTAGTAATCCGGCGCGGTTTCGGCAGGCAAATAGGCCCATGTTTCGCATGGCCTCTTAGTATTGCCTGCACCGCCCGGATACTGATACATCTCTGTCGAAGTCTGAACTCTCCCACAGTTGTCTGGAGAGCCAGACCCCAGAGAATATCTATGCCCAAGATGTACTCCTGGACTGGGGCAATAGATACCTTATACTCCCGGGGTGGGAGACGCCCAACCCCCAGTTTTAACCATGTTTGGGTGACAGGAATAGTCTGTCCCCCAAAACCACTTATCATCACTCTGTCTCCATCAAATTTGGTTGGATCTCCGTAAATAATTGATTTTTCTGCTCCAGTGTCTACTAATGCCATAACTCTTCGAATGTTTTTCCGGGACCAATAAATCGTTAATTCTACATAGGGCCTCCGGTCCCACCTGGAGGCCCTAGGGGGACTAACATCCCTCGTCACGCCATGAATTGAGCTACGGCTAATTCTTTTACTTCTGGTGGCTCAAGCATTGTAGCCCGAGACACCTGAGGCAGCTTTTTTTTTTTTCCCCTATTAGGAACAAAGAAATCTTCTAAGTTCTATGTTGTTGTTGGCATTTTGTCTATAACCCTTACCCTTGGTTTCTTAGGGTAGGTCTGAAGTTTTTGTTTGTCCTTTAATTGTTTCCACAGTTGGAGGAGGACATGGTTGGGCTGGCCATCAATCTTAGCAAATTGGAACCCAGCCCAAATTAAATCATTAAACATTTGTTTTCGGGAGACCCTTATGGGTCCCGATTGAGGAGCTCGAGTAGCCGGCATTATGGTTTTAGTCACTGGCAAGACCTCGGCTTCTTCTAGTGTCCGAATGTTGCGCCTACTTCGCAGGCGTTCTGTCTCTCCTAGGTCAGCCACTAACTGCGCAGCCTGCTGGACAACTGCTTCTGAGGCCACCAGGGGATTTAATATAGAGACCAGAGTGCCATACAGATGGGAGGGGGCTTGTTGTAGAATTAGGTCTCTCATGCCCGCTGAGAATTTGACCAGATCAGGGCCATCAAATGGGTCTTCATAAATTGCTTCCCTTACACCTAGTTCACCGATGTAATTTTGAAGGTCCTCCATGGAGGACCACATCCCTGTATGTAAAGGAATATCAGATTTATTGGGCCATACCATACGGCAGGCCCCCATTAACCATTCTATTATAGAATGGTTTTCATCATTATATTGATCACCTGCATATAATCTCTGTCTGAGAGCAGGATGGAGGGTCATAGTGGCCAATTTGGCTATTTCCGGGCCATTCACCAGAACACTTTCTGCCCCAGAATCCCAAAGTCTTAACAACTAAGCTGGCACACTTTCTCTAGGTTTCTACCTGAATCGTTGGACTAAGTCCATCAGTTCTGTTGCCATGTACGGTCGGGCTGTTACATGCAAGTGGGTTTGAACAGGGGGGCACTGATCAGGCAGCACCCCTGCCAGTCTGTCCTGTACCTTTTTCGTTTTTTGAGTTATAACAGGATGGACTTCCAGTGCATCCATCAAAATTGGAGATTCAAGATCTGATTTAGATTTTTTTATTTTCCTGATCAACGAACTCCGTTGATTCAGGAGCCTGGTCATTGTTTATTGAAATGTTACTAACTTGACCTATTGGAAGATGTAGAATTGTTTTTTTCCCTGTTAATATGCCAAGTTGCTGTTCTAGCTTTTCAATACGATTTTTTAAAAGTTCATTTTCGTTCACTGAAGTATTATTCCTTATTTCAGCATTGTTTAAAGCATTTAACAGTGGCCGTGCCACTGTAGAAGCAGCTAACTATCTTTCTCTTGTGAATAATATATCTTTGCCTAGTCCCTGAAAGTAATCTGCTAGGCGATACGGAGAAACGTTTCCCACAACACATACGGGACCCTATTTTTCAATGATAGTCGCCAACTCATAATAAGGGGATCCCGCAAATCCTGGGACCTGCCCTGGAATGATTTTATCTAGGGGGGTAGTGTTCTCCCCCTTGAACCATTTACAGAAATTCCAAAGAAAGGACATAATGTAAGTTTTAGTACACTTGGCTTGTCTGCCTAGCTCGCCAAGTGTATAATCAATGAAAACTATATAAAGGAATATTATATCATCAAATAATATTAAGATGTTATAATAATGAAATAAGCAAGAGAGTTAGGCACAGTGAGACAAACAGAATAAATAGGATGCTTACCCATGTCATGAGTTCACTCACAAAAGACCAGCAGAGCAGATCTTCTGAAGAGAGAGAGAGATCCTTCCCCACTGGTAGTCAGCTCTTAAATGGGTCTAGGAGAGGTGGAGCCAGGCTCCACCCCTTCCTGCAGCACAGGTGAATTGCTTTCACCTGTGCTCCCAGGGCTGACTCACTGCTCGCCTCAGGTGATTAATCAGAGGTTCAGGCCATGACTCAGCAGTTCCCATACAGAGGGATGGAGAGTTCTTGTGCTCTCAGGAAGGCATCCTTGAAGAGTAGCCAGCTCTCCTCAACATCTTTGGTTTTAAAGACAGCATCCCAGGGGATCTCAGCCAACAGTCCATTGAACAGCTTCAAGTTCGCTCTTCCAAAGTTCAGGGTCCTGATGCCACTCTTCGCCAGGCCCACATCCCTCGAGATCACAAACTCAACCAGAGCGTGGTCACTGAAGCCCAGGCTGCCTCCAACCTTAACACCTTTAATGATTTCCTCCACATTGGTGAGCAGCAGGTCCAGCAATGCTTCCCCTCTCGTCGGTCTGTACAATACCTGGACCAGAAAGTTATCAATGCATTCCAGGAGCCTTCTGGACCTCTTGCAGCTCACCATGTGGTCTTTCCAACAGATATCTGGATGGTTGAAGTCCCCCATCAGGACGAGAGACCGTGAGCACGAAGCCTCCCGCATTCGAAGTAAGAAAGCCTCGTCAACAGTATCCCCTTGATCAGGTGGCCTGTAGTATACTCCTATCACCAGCTGGCCTTTGTTAGACCCATCCCTAATTCTAACCCACAGGCTCTCAACCTGTTCCTGACTGTTTCTCAGAGGGAGCTCCTCACAGTCTATCCACTCTTTGACATAGAGGGCAACTCCCCTACCCTTCCTACCTCGCCTATGCCTTCTAAAGAGCCGATATCCCTCAATAGTGGTATTCCAGTTATGGGAATCATCCCACCATGTTTCCGTGAATGCAACAAGGTCATAACTTTCCAAGCGCATCACAGTCTCCAACTCATCCTGCTTATTTCCCAGGCTGTGTGCATTGGTATAAAGGCACTTTAGCTGGGCTTTCCGTCTCACCACCTTTATAGAGGATCTAGGTTCCCCTAGAACAGCAGCATCCCCAACACCCCCCTGCCCCAGTCCATCCCTTTGTACTTCACTGTCATCACCCATCAAGTTCAGTATGAGCCCTCGAACGACCCGCTCAACCCCAGCAGCCCTGATTTTGCCCCCTTCCCCCTTCATACCTTGTTTAAAGACCTTTCAATGAGTCCTGCCAGTTCCTCAGCTAAAATCCTCTTACCCCTCAGAGACAGGCTACTTCCATCTGCAGCCATCATGCCAAGTGCCGAGTAAATTGCCCCATGGTCAAAAAACCCCAAATTCCTGTGTTTGCACCAACTTTTAAGCCATTCATTTATGAGGTGGGTTTTTTGGTACCTCTCAGTATCCTGCCCTGCCACTGAAGGTATAGAAGAAAACACCACCTGCACGCCTGCTCCATTGACTACCCACCCCAGTCCCCTGAAGTCTTTCTTGATAGCCCTGAGACTTTTCTCAGCGACTTCATCCCTGCCAGCCTGGACTATCAAAAAGGGGTAATAATCAGAAGGGCGAATCAGTCCAGGAAATTTCCTAGAAATATCCCTGACCCGTGCCCCAGGGAAGCAGCACACCCCCTTACGGTTAGGGTCAGGCCGACATATAGGGCCTTCCATTCCTCTCAGCAGGGAGTCACTTATGACAACCACCCTTCTGTCCTTCTGGGTGGAGGCAGTCTTGAGGCGCGGGGTTGACCGCTTTACTCGAGGCAACCTCACGGGTGGACCTCCCTCCATACCCCCACTCACCTCTCCCTCGAGTTCTAGGGCCTGAAACCTATTGTGCAGAGGCACCTGGGGAGCCGAGGATGGTCAGGATGGGGGATACCCACTTCGTCGAGCTGGTACCTGTTTCCACTCCTCCTCCTTTCTCAAATTGTTGCTAGGGGGAAGAGAGGACAGGAGGCTCACTGCAGCACCGTCAGCCTGCAGGTTCCCCTCTCCCATGTGCTGTTTCCCCTCTCCCACCTGTTTACGAGGCAGCAGGGGGTAACATGCTCCATGTGGTGCCTCAGCCACGCGCCAAGATCTCAGGGCCGATAGGGACTGGCACCACCAATCAATTTCCTTCTTACACTCCTTTATGGTCCTCAGCCTCTCTACCTCCTCCTTCAGGTCTACCACAAGGCTGAGTAAGTCATGTAGTTGGTCACATCTTATACAGCTACCACTGCCATCACCCGGCACTGCAAAGGCCAGGCTCTGGCACTCATGACAGCCCTGGCAGCGCCCCTGCCGCGTCAGCCACTCTTGCGAGAACTGCCCGGCCGAGAGCTGCCCAGCCGCTCTGCTGTCTCAGGGATCCCTGAATGAGGGAACCGACCAAAACCCCCCTGTACCTCGTGGTCAGTCGCTGCACTTCTGGCTGGAGCAGCTCCGAAGCAGCGATCCTCAGCAATCAAGCAACATGCCACTAAAGGACAGGCCAGGCCACACCACACAGCTAGAGGCCGTGCTGATAAAGGCCATGTCAGGCCAGACTGTGCCATTAAAGGCCAGGCCATTCCACACTGCACCATTAAAGGCCAGGCCATTTTGTGCTGCAAAAAGCCAGGCCAGGCCAGTCCGTGCCTCACAGCTTAAGGCCAGACCAGGACAAACCAGTCCAGGCCACGCCGCTAAAAGCCAAGGCCAGGCCGATCCAGACCTGTCAAATAAAGGCCAGGCTAAGACAGTCCAGACCAGGCTGTGACACTAAAGGCTAGGCTAGGCCATGCTGCATCGCTAAAGGCCAGGCCATGCCCGGCCCATGCAATGTTGCTAAAGTCTAGGTGTCAACGGTTTACGGGCTGGTTCGGCCCAGTTCCGTGACTAGCGGGGCGGAGGGATCCGCAGATCTGCGCCTCCGGAAAAAGGGAACAGGGGCCCCCAAAATAATTAAAAACACGGGAACGTTTGAGGAGAAACAAACTAATTTACTAATATATTACGGAATGCAAGGATAACACACTATAATACATATAATTAATTTTAAGTAATAAACAAATATAAGGGGAGGAATGTCCGAAAGGTGGGAGGCCTCACACAACGCGGAGGGCTAGTGAGAGCCAGTCCGTTGAGCACGGGAGAAAAAGGGGAGGAAGCTACGAAGGCAGGCAAAGAAGGGGCACAGGTGACCTTGCCAGGAGTTGTATCCGAGACTCTCTGTGACCGCAAATCCCCTGGGGAATTTGTTGTTCTTCTTTCCGGCAGGACCCAGAGCTTGAGCATTAACAATAACCTCCTATGCCCCCAGAGTTATGATGGGAATACCAAAACCAAAAAACCAAAAACCATCATTCCACCCCTTATTCTAATCATACATATGCTTAACATACAAAAAAAATATTAATTCCAAACACAAAACACCGCACCAAAACCCTTATATATACATGGAATTACTACGACCCCCCAAAAATCAAATTCCCTTTGGGACACTGACCCTTCCCCTTTTTCGCATACCCACCAAGTGGACCCAGGTCCCTGGGCAAAAAAACAGTTCCCACAAAGGTTGCCCTTCCCAGAAGCGGAAAGACCCAAACCGCTTTTTCCCAGCAGTTCTTTACATGTAACCAGGGACCTTATCCCCTTGACAGTATGTGGGAGCTAGAGGACCATCAGATTGTTCCCCCCTGGTATGACCAACCAGTGGCTTTGCCAAATGCTTCCCCAATGCTTAAATGTTCCGCCACCCATTGCTTTCCATGGTTTTAAACCCTTGTGCGTTCAATTTACCAGAAAGCTGGTGCATGATAGGGGGATATGAAAACCCACTCAATCCAGCTTTGGCCCAAAAATAAAAGAATTTTTTAAAATGGTCCCTTTCAACTCAATTTTTCTGGGGGTGCCTTCCCCCGGACTTGTTTTCGGCCCAATGGTTTTCCGGGCGGTGCAGGGGTATGTTTCAACCACCCATAGTGCTCCCAAGTAAGCCGTGCTTCCCGGAATCGGAAGGGGATTAATAAACCTGCCGCTCCCAATTTGATTTTCCATGCCTTTCCTTCCAAAAAGGTTTACCTTGGCTTGTTGATTTGGCAGTTTTACATTCTGAATAACCTGTGCAATGCATCCATGTTAATCCACCCCTGGTTAGCCCATTTTATTTCCATCTTTCCTTGATGCCGAAGGTTCATGGGCCCACCGACCAAAAAAATTCACCCTTTTTGCCAATCCAGGTCTATTGAGCCACCTCGTTTTGGCCGCTCGATCTACCTGGTGGTTTATTTGCTTGTTCTTCAGTAGCCCGAACTTTGGGACAAGGGCTCTAATGGCGACCTTTACAACAATTTCTATCGGGCAGCAATATCTTCCACAGTTCAGCGCCCAAATGTTTACCCCCTTCTTTGCCATTGTTTCGTTCCCCACGCTTTAACCACCCCCAAAGATTTGCCACCATCCTGAGTCAGTTAAAGATAAAGCAGGCCACCTTTTCCTTCGCAAATCCAAGGCCCGTTTGGAAGCCTTTTACCTCTGCAAATTGGCTTATTCCCTTTCCCTTCATGGCCTCTGAACTTGTTGTGGCTCCACACAGCAGCTTTCCACCCATGTTTTCCCCACAAAGACAAGACCATGTGAAAAGGGCATATTCTTTTCATTTTCTGGTAGTTTTGTATGGTGGAGCCTCTTTTACCGTGATACTTCTTCTGTGGCAGTGTTCCAAACTTTTTTTGCCTTCAGGCCAGTTCCATGACACCTTAGGATCCCTGGACGGGAGGTTCCCCCATCCAAGCTCGCTGCTAATCAACACAAATCCACTTCTCCAAATGGCATCAGTTGCAGTGGGTGGGGGGAAACCTCTCCCTTGAACATCCAGTTCAGCACTGGCATCGGGTGCCAGAAGGAGCGGTTTTGTGCTGACCACTTCAGAACAGCCAACCCCCTCATAACAGCTAAGTCTCCTTTCGGTTGGAGTGTAGCCCTCTTCCGACCCCCTGTAGGCCCGATCCAGAATCCTAGGGGTGCCCTCGGGTCTCCCTGGGCTTTGCCAAAACTCCCAAAGGGGGGTTTCTCCCCAGCGGGGTAGAGGGTTTCTTTACATCCTTCCCTCCGCTGGCCCCCAGGCCCAGGCCGGGCTATTTCCTGTTTTAATTTGAAAAGCCTGCTTTGCTCAGGGCCCCATTAAAACCATTCTTCTTGCGTCACATATAAAGGGGGCTTACAATGGGTGTGTTTGGAAACATGCATTCTCCAAAACCCCATTGCCCAGAAAACGGGTCTCTTTCTTACAGTGGGCGGGAATGGCAGTGATTTTGTCGATCACATCTTCGGGATGTGACGACGTCCATCTTGCCCTTATCCTAAAACTGAATTTCCTGGGCAGGCTTTCACTTTGCTCCGCTTAATCAAAACCAGCACGCGAAGGTCGGATTTTTCTCCCTTTTCAAAAAATTCTTTGCTGGTCCCCAACAATGATGTATCAGTACGCAAAGTCTGGAGCCCCCCCTTTCCAGTGCAGCTGGTCAAACCCCTGGAAATGGTTGGGGCTTGTTTCCCCACCCCTGGGGCAAATGATTCCAAGTTATTGAATGCCCCTCCAGGTGGGAAAGAAACCCTGTGGCCTACATTCTTTGGCCAAAGGAATGGAGAAAAAAACATTAGCAAGTCAGGGTGGCATACCATTTGCTGTTTTGCTCCAGTTCATATTGGAGTTCTAACAGTCCGGCACAGCCACTCGTGGGGGTGTGACTTCTTTCAGGCCAGGTGTCCACCGCAGCCCCATTCCCCTGGGCTTTTTACCCTGGCCATAGGGATATTAAAAGGTGAGGGAGTTTTGCTGTCATCCCTGACCTTATTGACGAATCAATTATGAAATGGGGAGCAAGGAATCCCTGTTGGTCGGTATGCCGCCTGTGGACCATTTTTTGTAGCAATTGGTACCGTTGCCTTTTACTTAAACCCCCCCAACGACAGGGGCTTCGATAGGCCAGGCAAAACAGACAACTGCTTAAACCTTCGTTTACAGCACATTCCAAAGGCCCATCGATCCCTTTGGGTCCTAGTCCCCTTCTGAGGTAACTACCAAGAACGGGCCCCGGGCCAGTCACAATGGGTGCTTTTGCCAGTTTACCAGTGAGGCGATTTCGGCCCTCCAAATTGTCAGCTCTTGGGAACCCCCAGTACCCCCTGAAATTAAATGAGTTGTCCCTTGGTGACTCGAGGGCATTAGAGTGCCGGCCCAGTGTCCCCAGGGGCCTTATATTTCTTGGTTTGATGGCCGGCCATCTAACCCACCAGTCCCAAATACTCTATTACCCTTTCCCCCCCCCCGGCTGGGGGCAGGGCCCCTCTATTTGTTACCTCCTTGTCTGCAGCAACTGGAGAATCACCTTTTTGGAGAAGTTCCCTTGGTGGGTTTGATTTGTCTTGTAATTCTTTACCTGTGCTTGAATGCGGAGTAGGCTGTTTAACCACTTCTTCATATTTCTCCATGGTCACGTAGGTAATGCCACCAGGCCAAACGTGACGTAGTCTTCTCTGTCACTTGCTCGGCGGGAACGTCTTCTTTTGAAGCTGAGAGTTGGTGACACCGGCCGGGAGGAAAACCAAGTTGTCAGTCCTCCTGGCTGTTCTGGGAATTCTGATCCCATTGGATGTTCTGTTACCACCGTGGATCCATCAGCTTAGGCAGGTTGACAGTTTGTTTTAATCTTCTTTGTTTTTCTCCATTTTGTTCGTTTTCAGCTTTCTTTTACAAGGCGAAACACAAGCCGCAGAGGGCTTAAAGAACTCAAAGTCTTGAAGTTTATTAATCAGTTCTTTAGAGGGTCTTTCTTTTTCCCCCTGCCAACATTGCGCCAAATGTACGGCGTCCTTTCTGGTGCAGTCTTTGTGAGACGCCCCATATTTGGGTACACCTGACTCCTCAGGACTGCTTCTTGATCCGGCTAAGGAATGAAAGTGGGGCTTGTAGTGCTTTCCACCCAGCATTTCTCCAAATAACGGATCCTTTTCTATGTCAGTCCTTTCTTTTTCTCAGGCACATATCTTTGAAGGGGTTTTTCTTTACGGTAACAACTTCTCTTCCAGAGGGGAAGCCCGGTTCTGGTGTATAATCCTCGGCAAGGCTGAGTCCTTAGCAATGCCACCCCGTGGCGAGCTTTCACATCTAGCCACCCCACTGTTGGCCCCATTGTCCCAACATCGAATAACCAAGTGGCAATAGGCTCATTTGGGTGACGTGAAAAGTCTTTTCCAGACTTCGAATTTTCATTCATTTTCGAGATCGATCAACAAGGTAACAATGTCTTGCTCCCTCTACTCTTCAGGACTTTTGTTGCCCTTATAGGGGTTGGTGACCGTGGTCTTACTGAGGCCCTCTCCTGGACTCGGGGGTGCTTCTCCTAGACTGGAGCCACTCTCTGGACCTCTTTGCTCCCTCTTTTTCTTTCTAACGGAGTGAGATTTCGTTTCATTTCCTCCCTACAGGGGGCAATTGATATCAATTGTGGTGCCTCCTTGGTTGATCAGGTGGTCAGTTTCCAATGCTCTCACCCTAGCTCGCTTGGAGTCGTCTTGTTCAGTCATGGATATTTTGTTCAGTTGAAGGGGTTCGCTCATTTGGACATGTCCCGTTCAGTTGGAGATGTCAGTTTGGTTGAGGGAGTCCTCTCGTTTGAGGGCATCTTGTTGAGATTGGAGATTCCCTTCTTCAGCTTGAAGATTTTCCCTTTCAGCTTGGGATTTTCTTTCTCCCCCGGGAACTCTCCGCTCATTTCTACTGTCCCCTAGACTCCTTTCAGCTCTCAGCCTCTCAATTTCACAACTCTCTCCCTCCTGGGATACTATTGAATAAGGGCCCGATAAGCTTCTAGGCCCCCAAATCATTTGTGCCTCCTCAGATCGCCTGAGCCGCAAACATTCTGTTCAAAACATGTTTAAGCACTAGGGTCTTTAGGGTTTCAGGGGGAAGTTCCACGAACCGAAGATGTCCATCCCTAAATCTCTCCCAAGCCTCTCCCCCACTCCCCCACTGTATTCTCTGGTTCTGGGGAAGGCTTCCCAAAAATGATAATACAAATACTTATGAAAGATGAAAGAACATCAAGGAGATAACAAGGTTCAGGTGAGATTCAAAAAACTGCATAAAAGGATTCAAAGGAAGACGGGAGCCTGCTAAAAATCCCCAAGTTGGCTAAAATTAGCGCTCCCTCTCAAACAGGTTTTAAAAGAAAAGCAGAACATTTTTTTTCCTTTCTTACAAAAACAAGGTAAGCAGTGCTCAAAGTTTCAAAATTCCCAGAAAATTTTGGCAGTCCGCCTGACTTCAAGGTCAAGTTCTCAGTGAGCCTATGAAAAAGATAAATTTCCCAAACGAAACTCCTAGAGCAGAAGGTTCGTTCTAAAAAAAAAAAAAGCGTTTTTGCCCGCATTCCCACCAAAAATGTCAACGGTTTACAGGCGGTTCGGCCCAGTTCCGTACTGCGGGGCGGGGATCCGCGATCCGCGCCCCAGAAAAAGGGAAAAAGGGGACCCCAAAATAATTAAAAACGCGGCAACGTTGAGGAAAAAAAAACTAATTTATAAATAATTTATCGGAAGCCAATAACACCTTAATACAAATTTAAATTTAAAGCTAAATAAATCAAATATAATGAGAGAGAGAATGTCCGAAGGGGATAGGCCCTCACCACAAGCGGAGGCTGAGGGTAGTTGGTCAGTCCAGTTGAGCAGCGGGAGAAAAAGGGGAGGGAGCCACAAGGCAGGCAAAAGAAAGAGCGCATCAGGTGACCTTGCAGGATTTTGTACTCGGACTCCTTGGACCGCAAAAGTCCCCGGGGAAGTAGTTTCTTCTTCTCTTCCAGGCAGGTACCCAGAGTTGACATTAACAGATAACCTCCAGGCCCCCCCTGGTTATGAGTGGGAAACCGAAAACCCAAAAATCCCAAAACATGGCATGGCCAGGCAAGGCCGGCCCCAAGCGCGACACTAAGGGGGTTGGCCATGCCAGGCTGCACTGCAAGAAGCCAGTCCAGGACATGCCACGCCACTAAAGGCCAGGACAGGCCAGACCACAAAGCAAAAGGCCAGGATAAACAAGGCTAGGCAAAGCCTCAAAAGGCCAGGCCTGGCTGCACCGCTAAAGACCAGGCCAGGCCAAGCCGCGACACACCAGTAATGTCCAAGCTAGGCCAGGCCGTGCTGCAAAAGGCCAGGCCACGTTAGGTGTCATGGTTTTGTGGGGTTTTTTTTGGTTTTCAGTATTCCACATCATAACATCATGTAGTGCACTGGGAGTTAAAGTGTCAGTGCTCCAATTCCAGGTACCTATCCCTATACATCACGGAAGTCATGGGATCTGGCCCTTCCGGGTGGGGCGGTCTCTTACTGCCTGGCAGTGGGTGATGGAGGGCGCTTTCCTAGCTGTACCAAGCTTTTCAGGTTTGACTCGGTCTCAGGAACTCTCTCTCTCCTATTTTATTTGATTTATTAGTCTCAATTTCAATTAGATTGTATTATATTGTGTTATCTTGCATTCCGATATCATAGTTAGTAAAATAAGTTTTACTCCATAGATCGTTGCCGCTGTTTTTTTCTCCTTTCTTGAGCCCAGCTCCCATCTCCCTATCCCTTTTCCCTATCTCTTCCCATTTTGTGGAGCCGGGGGGGGCCAAGGGGCCTACTGCCCCCCTGTCACAGGCATAGATTGATCTAGTTAACTCCATGACATCAGGCCAAGCCACAACACTAAAGGCCAGGTCAAGCCAGGCTAGGCCATGCCACTAAAGGCCAGGCTCAGCCAAGCTGCGTCGTGGTGCTAAAGGCAAGGACAAGATAAGCCAGGCCAGGCCGCACCACTAAAAGCCAGGCCAGGTCAAGCCAGTGCAGTCCACGCAGCTAAAGGCTAAGCCAGGTGTCATGGTTTTATGATTTTTGGTTATCAGTATTCCACATCATAACATCATGTAGTGCACTGGCTGTTAAAGAGTTAATGCTCCAGTTCCGGGCACCTGTCCGGAAGAGAAGAACTACATACTCCAGGGTGCTTTGCGGTCAGAGGAGATACAACCCCTGGCAAGGTCACAAGACCTTCCCTTTTTCAGCTCTCCTCTCTGCTGCTTGTCCTGACCGCACGCATCACCTCAGCACTAGTGTAAGGCCTACAGCTTTCCAATACTCTCTCATTATATTTGATTTATTAGTTTCAATTCTAATTATATTGTATTATAATGTGTTTTCTTGCATTCCGATAATATATTTAGTAAATTAGTTTGTTTCTCCTCAGATTGTTGCCGTTGTTTTTAATTATTTTGGGGTCCCATGTTTCCTCTTTCTGGAGGTACGGATCTGCAGATCCCTCCACCCCGCTAGTCATGGAACCGGGTCGAACCAGCCCATAAACTGCTGACACCAGGCCAGGCTGCATCGCAAAAATCCAGGCCAGGCCATGACACACCACTTAAGGCCAGTCCAGGCCAGACCATGCTGCACAAGGGCAAGAAAGGCCAGGCTGCATGGCTAAATGCCAGGACAGGTCAGGCCATGCTGCTGAAGGCCAGGCTGTGCTGCGCCACTAAAGGCCAGACCAGGTAGTGCTGTGCAGCTAAAGGCCAAGCCAGGCCACGCTGCTAAAGGTCACATCAGGCCAGGCTGTACCATGATTTTGCTGTGGAGACGCGCATCAGAGCAGGTAAGACTGCACTGAGCAAGGGATCTGGAGTAAAAGAGACTGACCAAAAAGCTCTTTTTAGGGCTATTTTGAAGCTAGCAGCAGTGCCATGCTCCTACTGGGGAACTAGCAGCTTGTGGGTGGGATCTTGACTCAGCAAGGGTGGAGCCAGCTCATTCACCGCTCAGTTTAAACCCCCACCCTTAACGTTCGCACCTGCTAATAAGCAGTTCACACCTTCTAATAATCCATAAATAGCGTCAGGGAGATATCTTCTGCCCACACAGCAAAGCAGGTGAGTAACTGTAACTATTGTGTTGGCCTATTGAGAACAGGGAGGCTAACATGGTTTCCACCAGACAACGAGTTTATTCCATGATGACTGTGGTGATCCAGATGGAGAGTCTACCCAAAAATATGGCTGTTAAGGTCTCTGGCTGCAGGGACTGCTTGAGCCTGCTGCTATCTGGGGAGGGTGGCAGGGATTCCACCTGTGTGAGGTGTGAGCAGGTGGATGAGTTGATCTAGCTGGTGGTTGAGCTCAAGGAAGAGGTGCAGAGACTTAGGACCATCAGGGAACGTGAGCGGGAGATAGACTGGTGGAGTGACTCGCTGGCATGTCAGAGGAAAGGGTGCCAGGGAGACACCCACACAAAAGTGGTGAACCCCCAGCCCTATCAGAGTAGGACAGACCTGACTGATGAGGAGGGTTGGATGAGAGTCCCTACTTGACGTTATGGGAACCCCCCCTGCCTGCCTACCCCGCTTCCCCAGATCTCCCTTAGCAACAAGTTTCACATGCTGGAAATTGAAGGTGAGGTGAGTGATGAGGTGATGGAGGATCTGCCGAGGAGGGAGCCTAAGGTGAGGTGGCCACCCCCATGCCTCCAGACTGCCTCTGTCAGGAAAGAAAGAAGGGTGGTCGTGGTGGGTGACTCCCTTCTCAGAGGAATGGAGGGCCCCATATGCAGACCAGACCTGAGCCGCCGAGAAGTGTGCTGCCTTTCTGGGGCCTGGGTCAGGGACATAACCAGGAAAAAACCAAAGCTGGTGAGGCTCACTGATTACTTACCGTTGCTCATAGTTCAGGTGGGCAGTGAGGAAATTGCTCAGACAAGCCTACGGACAATGAAAAGGTATTTCAGGGGTTTAGGGCGCTTAGTTCAAGGTGCAAGAGCGCAAGTAATCTTTTGTTCTGTACTGTCAGGGGCAGTGTGGGACTCGGAGCGGGCATGGAAGGTGCAAGCAATGAATAACTGGCTCAGAGGCTGGTGCTGAGACAGAAACTTTGGGTTCTTCGACCACGGGGTAGTTTCCTCGGCCCCTGGCTTGCTGTCCAACCATGGAACCCACCTATCTCAAAGGGGGCAATGGATCCTAGCTCAGGAGCTAGCGGGGCTCATCGATAGAGCTTTAAACTAATTATGATGGGGGAAGGGGACAGTACAGGCCTCACAAGAGAAGAGCCTAGGGGAACGATGTTTCAGCTGGGAGTGAGGCAAATGACTCAGCTGAAGTGCATCTACACCAATGCATGCAGCATGAGCAACAAGCAGGAGGAACTGGAAGCGATTGTGTGTCAGGCTAACTATAATCTAGCTGCTATTACTGAAACATGGTGGGACCGCTCCCATGACTGGAGTGTTGTGATGGATGGCTACAAGCTCTTCAGAAGGGATAGGCAAGGAGGGAAGGGTGGTGGCATGGCCCTTTATATTAAAGACTATTTTGACGTTGAAGAGCTTGAGGTTGCAAATGATAAAGTGGAGTGTCTATGGGTGAGGATCAGGGGGAAGGCCTGTAGGGGGGACATCTTGGTGGGGGTCTGTTATAGACCGCCGAATCAGGATGAGGAGATGGATGAGGCGTTCTACAAGCAGCTTGTGGAAGTCGCGCGATCGCCAGCACTCGTTCTCATGGGGGATTTCAACTTCCCTGATATATGTTCAAAATATAATATGGCTCAAAGGAAGCAGTCCAAGAGGTTTCTAGAGTGTGTGGAAGATAGCTTCCTTACACAGCTGGTACAAGAGCCTACCAGGGGTGGTGCTCTGCTAGACCTGATCTTCGCTAACAGAGAAGGACTGGTGGGAGAAGTAAAGGTTGGGGACTGTCTTGGGCAGAGCGACCATGAAATTGTACAATTCTCTATTCTTGGAGATGTCAGAAGGGTGACTAGCAAAACTGCTATCTTGAACTTCAAGAGGGTGGACTTTGACCTTTTCAGGACGCTTGTAGCACGGGTCCCTTGGGAGTCGCTCCTTAAGGGTAAAGGGGTCCAGGAAGCCTGGACGCTCCTCAAGATGGAAATCTTAAAGGCGCAAAAACAGACTGTCCCTGAATACCGTAAGGTGAGCCGTAGGGGAAGAAGACCAGTGTGGATGAGCTGGGAACTACTGTTGAGACTCCGGAAGAAAAAGAGAGTCTACGTCCTCTGGAAGAAGGGACAGGCTACTAGGGGAGATTAACCTGGGAAGAATACAGAGATGCCACCCGGACTTGCAGAAGTGGGATCAGGAAAGCCAAGGCGCAGGTGGAACTGAACTTGGCGAGGGACGTGAAAAACAACAGGAAGACTTTCTATAGGTACATTGGCCAGAAGAGACAGGCCAAAGCGAGTGTACCTCCTTTAGTAAATGTGAAAGGAGAACTGGCTTCAACGGATGGAGAGAAGGGTGAGGTACTGAATGAGTTCTTTGCCTCGGTCTTCACTGGCGGCCAGGACTCCAGTACTTCTCCCGTCCCTGAGCCCTGCATCCCTACACCTCTGGGTGGGGACTGGGGTGGTAAATCCCTCCCCGCTGTGAGGACAGAGCAGGTCTGAGACCGCCTCATGAGACTGAATGTGTACAAGTCTATGGGGCCGGATGGTGTGCATCCCAGGGTTCTGAAGGAGCTGGCTGAGGTGGTTGCCGAGCCGCTCTCCATCATATTTGAGAAGTCGTGGCTGTCAGGTGTGGTCCTGGATGACTGGAGGAAGGGTCACGTCACTCCCATTTACAAGAAAGGGAGCAAGGAGGACCCTGGGAACTACAGGCCGGTGAGTCTCACCTCTGTGCCTGGGAAGATCATGGAACAGATCATCCTGGATGATATGCTTGATCACATGAGGAAAGGGCGTGTGATCCGTGACAGCCAGCACGGCTTCACCAGAGGAAGGTCCTGCTTGACCATCTGGTGGCCTTTTATGATGGAGTGACTACATCGGTGGACAAGGGAAAGGCGACGACGTCATTTACCTGACTTGGCAAGGCCTTTGACATGGTCCCCCACCACATCCTTATCTCCAAATTGGAGGATGTGATTTGATGGGTAGGACCACTCGATGGATAAGAAATGGTTGAAGGCCGCGACAGAGAGCGGTCATCATGGCTCATGTCCAGGTGGAGCGCGGTAAGAGTGGCGTCCCCAGGGGTCGTCTTGGGACCGGTGCTCTTTAACATCTTTCTCAATGACATCGATGATGGAATTGAGTGCACCCTCAGCAAGTTTGCTGACGACACCAAGCTGAGTGGTGCGGTTGACACGGTTGAAGGAAGGGATGCCATTCAGAGGACCCAGGAGGCTGAGAAGGTGGCCCGGTGAACCTGATGAGGTTCAACAACACAAGTGCAGAGTTTTGCACTTGGGCCGGAGGAATCCCAGGCATCCATACAGACTGGGAGGAGCGGTCCTTGAGAGCAGCCCTGTGGAGAAGGACCTGGGGGTCCTGATAGAATGAAAAACTTAACATGAGTCAGCAGTGTGCCCTTGGCGGCTCGGAGGGCAATGGTATCCTGGGCTCCATCAAAAGAGGGGTGGCCAGCAGGGACAGGGAGGTGATTGTTCCTCTCTACACTGCTCTTGTGAGGCCCCATCTGGAGTACTGCGTCAGGTCTGGAGCCCCCAAGCAAAAGAAAGACAGGAGCTGTTGGAGAGGGTCCAGAGGAGGGCCACAAAGATGATCAGTGACTGGAGCACCTCCCCTATGAGGACAGGCTGAAGGAGCTGGGTTTGTTCAGCCTGGAGAAGAGAGGCTGCGGGGTGACCTCATTGCAGCCTTTCAGTACCTAAAGGGAGCCTACAAAGAGGAGGGGAATAACTCTTTGAAAGGGTGATGACAGCGGACGAGGGGAAATGGTTTTAAAGTTGAGGGAGGGAGATTAGGTTGGACGTAAGGGAAGAAATTTTTACAGAGAGAGTGGTGAGGTACTGGAACAGGCTGCCCAGAGAGGTTGTGGATGCCCCATCCCTGGGGGTGTTCAAGGCCAGATTGGATGGGGCCCTGGGCAGCCTGGTCTAGCATTAGGTGGGGTGGTTGGTGGCCCTGCATGTGGCAGGGGGGTTGGAGATTCATGATCCTTGAGGTCCCTTCCAACCCTGGCGATTCTGTGATTACAAGGAAGTTGCTAAAGTATGCAGGGAGGAAGTCCGGAAGGCAAAAGCCCATCTTGAACTCAGATTGGCCGCTGCAGTAAAGGAGAATAAGAAATCCTTTTACAAATATATCAATGGCAAGAGAAGAACCAAGCATAATCTCTATACTTTAATTGATGCAGTGGGGAATGTGACCACAGAAGACAAGGAGAAGGCTGAGGTCCTCAATGCCTTCTTTACATCTGCCTTTAATAGTCGTCAGACCAGTTATCCTCAGGGCACTGATCTGGAAATCTGGGCTGATACGCAGAATATCCCCCCGGAGTTTCAGGTGGAGGCGGTTAGGGAGCTCCTCCTCCATCTGGACTGTCACAAGTCCATGGGACTGGATGGGCTTCATCCTAGGGTGCTGAGGGAGTTGGTGGGGGTGATTGCTAAGCCGCTCTCGGCTATCTCGGTTCCAGAGGATTGGAGGCTTGCTGATGTGTCTCCCATCTACAAGAAGGGCTGTAAGGAGGATCCGGGGAACTACAGGCCTGTCAGCCTGACATCAGTGCCAGGGGAGGTCATGGAACAAATCCTCCTGGGAGAGATCACACGGCTTGTGCGTGGCGTCCACGGGATCAGGCCCAGCCAGCATGGGTTCATGAAAGGCAGGTTGTGCTTGACCAACCTAATCTCCTTCTACGACTGGGTGACCAGACTGGTAGATGAGGGAAAGGCTGTTGATGTAGTCTACCTAGACTTCACCAAAGCCTTTGACATGGTCTCTCACAGTATCCTTCTGCGGAAACTGGCTGCCCGTGGTTTGGACAGTTTTACCCTCCATTGGAGAAGGAACTGGCTGGAGGGCTGTGCTCAATGGGTGGTGGTCAGTGGAGTTAAGTCCAGCTGGCGACCCGTTTCAAGTGGTGTCCCCCAGGGGTCGGTACTGGGGCCCATCCTGTTTAACATCTTTATTGACGACTTAGATAAAGGGATTGAGTGTACCCTCAGTAAGTTTGCAGATGACACCAAGTTGGGAGGTGGTGTCGATCTGCCTGAGGGTAGGGAGGCCCTTCAGAGGGACTTAGATAAGCTGGATCACTGGGCTGGGGTGAATGGAATGAGGTTTAACAAGGCCAAGTGTTGGGTCCTGCACTTTGGCCACAACAACCCCATGCAGCGCTACAGGCTTGGGGATGAGTGGTTGGATGACTGTGAAGAGGAAAGGGACCTGGGGGTGTTGGTTGATGTTCGGCTGAACACGAGCCAACAGTGTGCCCAGGTGGCCAAGAGGGCCAATGGTATCCTGGCCTGCATTAGAAATAGTGTAGCCAGCAGGAGCAGGGAGGTAATCGTCCCCCTGTACTCTGCACTGGTGAGGCCGCACCTCGAGTACTGTGTTCAGTTTTGGGCCCCTCACTACAGGAAAGACATTGAGGCCCTGGAACAAGTCCAGAGAAGGGCAACGAAACTGGTGAGGGGTCTGGAGCACAAGTCTTATGAGGTGCGGCTGAGGGAGCTGGGATTGTTTAGTCTGGAGAAGAGGAGGCTCGGGGAGACCTCATTGCACTTCACAACTTCCTGAAGGGAGGTTGTGATGAAAAAGGGTCTGGCCTCTTCTCCCAGGCAAATAGCAGGACCCGAGGAAATGGCCAGAAGTTGCATCAGAGGAGGTTTAGGTTGGATATTAGGAGAAACTTTTTCTCTCAGAGGGTGGTCAGGCACTGGAATGGCCTGCCAAGGGAGGTGGTGGAGTTGCCGTCCCTGGCAGTGTTCAAGAGGCGCCTGGATTAGGAGCTACGAGATATGGTTTAGTAGCTTGTGGTACTAATAGGAATGGGTAGGAGGTTGGACTAGATGATCTTGCAGGTTATTTCCAACCTTGTGATTCTATGATTCTATGGAAGGCCAGGCTGCCCTGCGCTGCTAAAGGTCAAGACAGGACAGGCTGTGTTGCACCGCTAAAGGGCAGGCCAGGCCCAGACAGGTCACAAAAGATCAGGCCAAGCCAAGCCAGGCCACACCGCTAAAGGCCAAGCCAGGACAGGCCGTGCTGCTTAAGGCCAGGTCAGGGCAGGCTGCTCCACTAAAGGCCAGGCCAGGCCCTGACACAGTTGGACAGACTTGACAGATGAAGAGGGTTGGAAGAGAGTACTGGCTTGGTGTTATGGGGCCCCCCCACTACCTGTCTACTCTGCTTCCCCAGGTCCTCCAAAGCAATAGGTATGGGGTGCTGGAAATTGAAGGGGAGGTGAGTGGGGAGGCAAGGGAGGATCAGCCTAAGAGGGAGCCTAGAGTGAGATGGTCATCTCCATGCCTTGAGACTGCCTCTGTCAGGATAGACAGGAGGGTAGTTGTGGTGGGCAATTCCCTTCTTAGGGGAACGGAGGGCCCCATTTGCAGATCTGACCCATAGGGAGGTGTGCTGCCTCCCTGGGGCCCGTGTCAGGGACATGACTAAAAAACTCCTAGGTCTGGTTTGTTCCTCTGATAACTACCCATTGTTGATAGTTTAGGCAGGCAGTGATGAAATCGCTTAGGGGAGCCTGTGAGCTATCAAAAGAGATTTCAGGGGTTTAGGGCAGTTGGTTGAGGGAGTGGAAGCGCAAGTGGTGTTTTCCTCTCTCCCTTCTGGGATGGTGAGGGATATGGAGCAGGCTAGGGAAACTCAGGCTTTGAATAAGTGACTGAAAGGTTGTTGCTGCCACAGGAACTTCTAGTTCTTTAAACTAGGTGTGAAGGGGGAAGGGGATAAAATGACACTAGCTCGTGTGGAGCAAGTAGTTCAGAGATTTGTCACGGAGTTATCTCTTGATCTATCTGTATCTGAGACAGGGGAACAGCAGGCCCACTGGCCCAAAAAAGAAAAAAAAAAATTTATGTAGTTCTTCTCTTCTGAGAACCAGGTATCCAGAAAAAATGGTAGTCCATGGAAGTGGGGCATTAACTCTTTAACTCCCAGTGCTTTACATGATGTTATGATGTGGAATACCAGTAACAAAAACCATAAAACCATGACGAGATTTCAACTAGATTTGATGGGGGAAGAGCTTGGAGGTCAGTGGGACAGAGAAGGGCTTGCGAATGTCATTGTTGTAGGAGATTGCAAGGAAAAACCTCTGGATTGTCCTGTAGGATCTCATGAGGACTCCTCAGAGGAGGTACCATTGTGAATTCCCCGCCTGAAATCTTCTTGCATCCCTTTAGGTATACCTGCATCTGCTGCTTCCCTAAAGTGCCTGTATAGTAATGCACGCAGCATGGGAAATGAACAGGAAGAGTTGGAGATCTGCATGCAGTTGCAAAGCCATGATCTCATTGCAATCACAGAGACATGGTGGGACAGGTCGCATGACTGGAATGCTGTCATGGATGGCGATGTTCATTTTAGGAAAGACAGGCTGGCAAGGGGGGTGGTGGAGTTGCTCTTTATGTGAGAGAGTAGCTAGAATGTATCAAACTCCACCTGGGGGAGGGTGATATACCAGTGGAGAGCTTGTGGGTGAGAATTAAGGGGCAGGCTGGTATGGCTGACACTGTTGTGGGTGTGTATTATAGGCCCCCTGATCAGGAGGAGGAAGTTGATGAAGCCTTCTACAAGCAGCTGGAAGTAGCCTCACATTCCCAGGCTCTGGTTCTTATGGGGGACTTCAATTATCCAGACATATGTTAGGTAAGCAACGTGGCCAGGCACGTGTGCTCCAGGCAGTTCCTGCAATGTGTTGAAGATAACTTCCTGATGCAGGTGGTGGAGGAGCCAATGAGGGGTGGGGTGTTACTGGACCTAGTTCTTACTAATAAGGATGGGCTTGTTAGGGAAATGAAGGTCAGGGGCAGCTTGGGATGCACCGATTATGAGATGGTGGAGTTCAAGATGTTAAATGGAAGAAGCAAACCAAAAAGTAGGATTGCTACCCTGGACTTTAGGAGAGCAGACTTTGGATCTCTTCAGGGACCTCTTGGAAGAATCCAGTGGGCTAGAGGTCTGAGAGATAGGGGTCCGTGAGAGCTGGTTGATTTCAAACGACACTTCCTCCAAGCTCAGAACCATGTTCCCTAGAGTAAGAATCAGGCAAATGGCAGAGAGGTTGCATGGATGAACAAGGAGCTCATGACAAACTCAAACTCAAAGGGAAGAAGGTGGAATCAAGGACTGGTAGCCTGGAGGAATACAGGAAATGTCAAGCAGACAGGGATCAGGCTAGGAAAGCTAAAGCCCACCTGGTATTGAATCTGGCAAAGGAGATAAAGGATAATAAGGTTTTTTAAAGTATGTTAACAGTGAAAGGAAGACTAAGGAAAATGTGGGTCTCCAACTAAATGAGGGGAGTGTTCTGGTAATGGGGGATGCCGAGAAGGTGGACATACTGAATGCCTTTTTTGCTTTGGTCTTCACTTCAAAGACTCCCCCTCGGGAATCTTGGATCCTGGAGGTAAGTGAGAGAGTATGGGGAATGGAAGGTTCCCCTTTGGTGAGAGAGGAGATGGTTCAAGAGCGTCCAGGCAACATCAATGTACATAAATCCATGGGCCCTGATGGGATGCATCCACATGTGTTGAGGGAGCTGACAGGTGATTGCTGAACCTCTATCATCTTTGAGAGGTCTTGAAAAATTGGAGAGATGTCTAAAGACTGGAGGATAGCCAATGTCACTCTGGTCTTCAAAAAGGGCAAGAAGGAAGATCCAGGAAACTACAGGCCAGTCAGCCTCACCTCCATCCCTGGAAAGGTGATGGAACAGCTTGTACTGGATGCCATCTCCGAACAATTGGAAGAGAAGAAGGTTGTCAGGAGTAGTCAGCGTGGGTTCACCAGGGAGAGGTCATGCTCGACCAACCTGGTAGCCTTCTACGATGTCATCACTGGATGGGGGAGAGCAGTAGATGTAGTCTACCTTGATTTCAGCAAGGCTTCTGATATCGTCTCCCGTGACATCCTGATAATGAAGCTGAGGAAGTAAGGGATAGATGAGTGGACAGTGAGGTGGGTTGAGAACTGGCTGACTGGCAGAGCTCAGAGGGTTGTGATTGGCAGCGCAGAGTCCAGTTGGAGGCCTGTATTTATTGGTGTTCCCCAGGGGTCGGTGCTGGGTTCAGTCTTGTTCAACATCTTCATCAATGACCTTGATGAAGGGATAGTGTCCACACTCAGCAAGTTGGCTGATGATACGAAGCTGAGAGGAATGGCTGACACACCAGATGGCTGTGCTGCCATTCAGCAAGACCTGGACAGAGGGGCAGAAAGGAACCAGATGAGGTTTAACAAAAGCAAGTGTAAAGTCTTGCACCTGGGAACGAATAAATGCATGCACCAGTACAGGTTGGGACATGGCCTGCTGGAGAGGAGCTCTGCGGAGAGGGACCTGGGTGTCCTGGTGGACAACAGGTTGGCCATGAGCCAGCGGTGTGCTCTGGTGGCCAAGGCATTAAAAAGAGTGCAGCCAGCAGGTCAACTCTACTCTGCCCTAGTGAGGCCTCACCTGGAGTATTATGTCCAGTTCTATGATCCCTGGTACAAAAAAGACAGGGATCTCCTGGAAAGAGCCCAGTGGAGGGCCACAAATATGATAAATGGTCTGGAGCACCTCTCTTATGAGGAAAGGCTGAGTGACCCGGATCTGTTCAACCTCAAGAAAAGAAGACTGAGAGGGGATCTGATTAATGTCTATAAATATCTAAGGTGCAGGAGGCAAAGGGATGAGACTAGACTCTTTTCAGCAGTGCATTGTGATAGGACAAGGGGAAATGGCCACAAACTGAAATGTGCGCAAGAACTTCTTCACAGTAAGGGTGACGGAGCACTGGAACAGGCTGCCCAGGGAAATTGTGGAGTTTCCTTCTCGGGAGATGTTCAAAACCCTTCTGGATGGCTACATGTTTCTGGTTTAGGGAGCCTGCTCTGGCAGGGGGGTTGGACTAGATGATCTCTAGAGGTTCTTTCCAGCCCCTAAAATACTGTGATTCTGTGATGTCCCAGTGAAGAGTAAAAGATGGTTCACAGAAACAAAGGGTAAAAGATAGTTTACAGAAGCAAATGTGCAGAGGCTGCTAATGAGGATTGCAACAAGCAGGGATTAGAACAATGTGGGGATGGAGGACAAACATAAAAGTTTTGAGAACCGCTCGAGGACATTTGGTAAGTATATATAAGATGTCCACAAGGCAAGTTAGAACTGGATTGGGGGCTATCCCTCCTGCAGGGTCAGAAGTTTACAGAGAGGAAGACTATGAGCCTTGTCATGGTTTTATGATTTTTGGTTATGGGTATTCCACATCATAACATCATGTAGTACACTGGGAGTTTAAGTGTTAATGTTCCAGTTCTGGGCACGTGTACAGAAGACGATCTGATGCCTGAGAAAAAGAAATGGACTGATATGGAAAAAGGCATTGTCATGGTTTTATGATTTTTGGTTATCAGTATTCCACATCATAACATCATGTAATGCACTGGGGGTTTGACTGTTGATGCTCAAGTTCCAGGTGCCTGTCTGGAGGAGAAGAACTACTACATTCCCCAGGGGGCTTTGTAGTCAGCGAGGAGACGTAACTCCCGGTAGGGTCACCTTCTTCGCCTGCTCTTTGCGCTTCTCCGTCTGCTTTTCTTCATCGGCTCAACTGGACTGCACTTCTCACCTCAGCATTGTGGTGAGGCCTATCCACCTTTGGCACACACTCCCTCTCTCTCTCTCATTATATTTTGCTGATACTGTATTTAGTAAATTAGTTTGTTTCACCTCAGATCATTGCCGCTATTTTCAATTATTTTGGGGTCCCCTGTTTCCCTTTTCCAGAGGCGCGAATCTGTGGATCCCTCTGCCCTGCTAGTCACAGAATCGGGCCGAACCAGCCGGTAAACGGTTGACATTCTTGGTGGAGAATGCAGGCAATGAGCTGCTATTTAGCTTGTTAGAATGGATCTCTCTCTCTCTGCTCTCGGAGAGCTTTGTTGGGAAAGTTTATCTCTTTCATAGGTGCTCACTGAGAACTTGACCTTGAAAAGTCCAGGCAGACTACCAATATTCTAGGATATTTCTAAACTTTGAGCCTTGCTTCTGTAAAGAAAAAAAAAGCTTTCTCTTCTAAAACTGCCTTTCAAGGGACTGCATGCCACCGTTTCTTCTTTTTTAATGCTCAAAACATACCGGGCCTTAATTAAGTTTGCCACTTTGCTCTATGGAGCTATAGGTATATACAATCGATTGAAAACACTGATGGAAATATTTACCTGGTACCTGCATACAATGTGGCATACAACTCCAGAGGGAGCTACTAATTTCACAGGACTGGGGATTTTTAAGCAGCTTTCCAGTCTCTCCTTTGAATCCATTATGGAGTTTTTGAATGCTCACCTGATTGCGTAGTTAATCTCCCTGAATGTACTGCTCATCATTTCACTCAGTATTAGTATTTATTATATTTTGAGGAAGCCTTGCCCAAAACCAGAGAATACTGAGTGGCAGGGAGTGTGGAGAGGCCTGGGAGAGACTTGAGACAGATGGAAATCTTCGGTGTCATGGAACTTTACTCCTGAACACCTGAAAGACCCTGAGAGCTTAAACAGATATTTGAGACGGGAATGTTGCGGCTCAGGCAGATCTGAGGAGGCACAGATGATTTGGGGCCTGGCTAATGCTTATCGGGCCTTATTCAATAGTATCCCAGAGAGGGAGAGAGTTTGTGAAACTGAGAGAGAGTGTCTGAGAGCTGAAAGGGAGAGTTTCAGGGAGACAGTACAAAATGAGCAAGAGAGTCTCCAAGCTGAAAAGGAGAGTTTCCAGGAGAGACTCCGAGCAGAGAGGGAGAATCTCCAGGCTGAGTGAGAGTCTCCTGGTCGAGAGAAAAGACCTCCAATCTGAGAGAGATGCCCTCTGAATCGAAAGAGACTCCCTGCAATCCAAACTCGACAGTCTCCAATCTCAACAAGACACCCTTAAGTCCGAATGGCAGGCCCTCCACTCTGAGCTAGATACTCTCATAATTGAATAAAACAGACTCCAAGCTGAGCTGGAGGGTGAGAGCATTGGAACTGACCAACCTGATCAACCACAGGAGGCACCACAATTGATATCAGTTTCCCCTGTAAGAGGACGGAAAACAAAACTAATCTCAACTCAGTTAGAAGAGAAGAAAGAGGAGCAAAGAGGTCCAGAGGAGTGGCTCCGAGATCCAGGGGAAGCACTCCTGAGTCCAGGGGAGGGGCCCTCAGTAAGACCACGGTCACCAACGCCTATAAGGGCAACAAGAAGTCCTGAAAGAGTAAGAGGTGAGCAAGATATCGTTACCATTGTTGATCGATCTCTGAAAATGAATGAAATTCGAAGTCTGAGAAAAGACTTTTCACGTCACCCAAATGAGCCTATTGCCACTTGGTTACTTCGATGCTGGGACAATGGGGCCAACAGTGTGTGGCTAGATAGTAGAGAAGCTCGCCAACTGGGTGGCAGTGCTAAGGACTCAGCCGTTGACAGAGGTATTAGTACATGCCAGAACCAGGCCTTCACCCTCTGGAAGAGGATGCTGTTAGCTGTAAAAGAAAGATACCCCTTCAAAGACTATCTGATGCCTGAGAAAAAGAAATTGGGCTGATATGGAAGAAGGCATCCGTTATTTGAGAGAATATGCTGTGGTGGAAATGCTACATAGCTCCGATTTCATTCCTAACGAGCCAGACCAAGAGCATGATCCTGAGCGAGTCAGGTATACACCAAATATGTGGCATATATTCACAAAGACTGCACCAGAAAGGTACGCCAGGTACATTTGCAGCAATGTATGGCAGAGGGGAAAGAAGACCCCTTATAAATGAACAAAATACATTTATATTCATGGGGTGACTGGGGGTTCCCAAGACCAGACTGTGTTGGAGGACGAAATCAGCCTCACTGGTAAAGACTGGCAAAAGCACCCTATTGCGACTGGCCCAGGCATGTGATCAACAAAATCACTTCCATGTCTCTGCACACTAATAAGAGAGACAATCGTTTCTGGGTGTAGTAGGTTTTTGGAGAATGCGTGTTCCAAACTACAGCCTCATTGTAAGCCCCCTTTATCAGGTGATGCAGAAGAAGAACAATTTTGTGTGGGGTCCTGAGCAGCAGCAGGCTTTTGAGCAGATTAAGCAAGAGATAGCCCATGCTGTGGCCCTAGGGCTAGTATAGATGGAACAGGATGTAAAGAACATCCTCTACACTGCTGCTGGAGAGAAAGGTCCCACTTGGAGTTTGTGGCAAAGAGCCTCAGGAGAGACCTGAGGCTGACCTCTGGGATTTTGGAGTCGGGCATACAGAGGATCAGAAGAGGGCTTCACTCCAACTGAAAAGGAGATCTTAGCTGCATATGAGGGGGTTTGGGCTGCTTCCGAAGTAGTCAGTACTGAAACACAGCTCCTTCTGGCACCTCCACTACCAGTGCTGAACTGGATGTTCAAGGGAAAGGTTCCCTCCACCCATTGTGCAACTGATGCCACTTGGAGTAAGTGGATTGCGTTGATTACGCAGCGAGCTCGGATGGGGAACCTCAGCCGTCCAGGGATCCTAGAGGTGATCATGGACTGGCCGGAAGGCAAAAAGTTTGGAACACCGCCAGCAGAAGAGGTATCACGTGCTAAAGAGGTCCCACCATACAATGAACTATCAGAATATGAAAAGACATATGCCCTGTCCACAGATGGATAGTGTTGTACTGTGAGGAAGCATCACAGATGGAAATCTGCTGTGTGGAGCCACACAACAAGTTACAGAGGCCA
Organism: Lophura nycthemera; assembly: GCA_021292215.1. Classification (NCBI taxonomy): domain Eukaryota; kingdom Metazoa; phylum Chordata; class Aves; order Galliformes; family Phasianidae; genus Lophura; species Lophura nycthemera. Next base: position 159,536 of record JADANK010000376.1, on the reverse strand, counting down.
CTGAAGGAAAAGGAGAATCAAGCCAATTTGCAGAGGTAAAGGCTGTCCAACTGGCCTTGGATGTTGCTGAACGGGAAATGTGGCCAATGCTTTATCTTTACACTGACTCATGGATGGTGGTAAATGCCTTATGGGGGTGGTTACAGCAGTGGGAGCAAAATAACTGGCAAAGAAGGGGTAAACCTATTTGGGCTGCAGAACTGTGGAAAGACATTGCTGCCCGAATAAAGAATATGGTTGTAAAGGTGCGCCATGTAGTTGCTCATGTGCCCAAGAGTCGGGCTACTGAAGAACAGCAAAATAACCATCAGGTGGACCGAGCTGCCAAAATTGAGGTGGCTCAAATAGACTTGTACTGGCAACACAAGAGTGAATTATTTCTAGCTCAGTGGGCCCATGAGACCTTGGACCATCAAGGAAGAGATGCCACATACAAATGGGCTAGAGACCGAGGGGTGGACTTAACTAAGGAGGCTATTGCACAGGTTATTCATGACTGTGACACATGCACTACAGTTAAACAAGCCAAGAGAATGAAATCTCTCTGGGGGGAAGGGTGATGGCAAAAGTATAAATATGGGGAGGCATGGGAATACAAGAAAACCTTTGCCTGCGGAGAAGCTGTGGAGCAAGATAAACAGCATGACAACCAAGGACACCACTAGAAGAAGAAAGAATGTCTCACTGCTCTGATTGGATAAGCGCCTGCATGAACGGTTGAAGAGTGTTTTGTAGAATGCTCTGTTGACGTGTAAAGGTGGATGGGAAAGTTGTAGGGGTGGATGGGAAAGCTAGAAAAAGAAAACTTGTGAAGGTATATAAGTGATGTGAGGAGCTTGTGATAAACCATTTGGATCGTTCACATTCTGAGTCCGTGCATCAGACGCTGCAAATGGCGCCCACTGCGTGGGGCAAATCAAGCCGAGGATGAGCGAGCCCAGTCCGGCAGCGCCGCCCAACTGAGCTACGGCGAGATTGTTTCGCGTGCGCCCGCACCGTTCTGCAGGACGGAAGGTGAGCAGTCAGGAACTATGGGGAGTTCACTGACGAAGGAGCAGCAAGTAAATTTTGCAGCATTACAGTTAGTTTTAAAGTTTCTGAATCAGCCTGTACCTACCTTAGCGTTAGTTACTTTTCTTAAATGGATAAGCAAAAATGTCCCTGAATTTCCGAAAACTGGGTTCTCTCTTGATGGAGAGCTTTGGGACAAAATTGGCGCAAAACTCTGGGAGGCTTCTATTACTGAAGACAGAATGGCTGCTAAACTTTTACCTGTTTGGCACCAAGTAATGGAAGGGCTTAAATTCAACAAGGAAGAATTTCTTCCGACTACTCCCCATCGCCCTCCCTCCCACCCCCGCCGCTGCCCCTCGGTGCAGAAAGCAGCCCTAGTTCGGATTCGATCCGCGGCTCTGACCCCACCCCTGACCGCGGAGAAGGGAAATTGCAACACCCCCCCTCGCTGCTGCCCTCGGCTCCGCCCCCGACGCTCGTCACGCTCCTGTCCTCCACTCCACCCCTGACGCTCGCCGCGCCGCTCCCGCCTTCCGCCCGCGTCTCGGCAGCTTGCGTGTAACTTGGTTAGACAATAACGGACCTGCATATACTTGTGAATGGGGGTTAGACATATTACAGGCATTCCTCATTCTCCCACTGGACAAGCTATCATTGAGCGTACTCATCTTACATTGAAATCCATTCTTAATAAACAAAAAAGGGGAAATACGGGAGACACACCACAAGAAAGATTATGGAAGGCTTTGCTTATGCTGAATTTTTTGAATTGTGATCATACAGATACAACTCGTGTGGATCGTCATTTTGGGGCCTCCCCAATGCTCAAGGAACGGCCAATGGTCAATGTTTGGAATATGGCCACAGGACATTGGGAAGGTCCCTAACCACTGATAACTTTGGGTCGTCGATATGCTTGTGTTTCTACAGGGACTGGCCCTACGTGGATTCCAGCACGATACGTTCGGCCTCATCTCAAGGCAGAAAATAGCATTTAGCCTTTATAATGACTGGGATTGTGTGCTTCTTATTTATTGGTATTGCTTTGTAACTTGTTGTATTGCAAATAGCAACAGTAATAATGGTATGATATAGTGGGTGATTTTCCTGTGTTATCAGTGCAGTCTAATTCTTGAGAGTTATTAGGCGTTATCTAGGTTGTTGTGTGCTTCTTTTATTTTAGTAGTAGATTGAATGTGAATTAAACAGGATTTAATGTTACCAATGCTGGAATCTATGGGAATAGCTCTTTTAATGTCTTAGTAACGCTCGGTTATGATGCTGTCAGCCTTTTCTTGATTTGCAAAGACAAAACCTGGAAAGGAATCCCAGACAAAGGGACAACCCTGTATTATAGAATGATTAACTTTCTTTCATCCCACTTATCAGGAATTTTAAAATATGACCATGCAGCACCTGAGACTAAGGCGCACGCTAAGAGAGCTAACCTTGATAGTTTATTCTGTTTTGCAAGCAGGTGTTCCACTTGGGCTCTGTATCATGCACTGGCCATGCAGATGCAGTGTACAAATGGAAAATACCCTTCGGACCCTGAAAAGAATAAAAGCAAGAGAGAATCTGTGATGGTTGAGAGAGGAGAAATGCACCTTGAAGCAGGGGATGCCCTTCTGGCACTGCCTATTGCATTCACCACCACCATGTTCTTTCTCTCTCTTTTTCTGCAGGTTGTTGTTTCTCGAGGGTTAGTAAGTAATAATGCCCCTAGTGATACTCTAGCACATTTGCCCACTAATATTGATTCTATCTGACATGCAAAAAGTTGTACAACCATTAATTTTCTATTAGCCCAAAGTCATGATCTTGAGCACTCTAAAAGCATCTGTTGTACAAACTTTAGTGATCGTTCAAAATCAGTATGTCAGAATATACAAAAGTTGAAGACTTCTTTCTAACCAGTTAGAGATTAACACAGAACGGGACCTTCAGGGATTTATTTCCAGGTTGCAGAAACTTGAGTTGCAGGCCAAACGTGTTTGTTCTTTTTTAGTAGGTTGACAGTATTTCTTGTCATTATGCTATGTTTGCCTTGTCTCCTTTCTCACATTTAGACTATTGTCAATCTAGGCCTTGATTGTGTTATAATGATTATGTTATTAATATAATCAGTGTTATTATTTTATAGTATGTTAGTAGATCGCGAATAAACAAAAAAGGGGGAATTGTGGGAATACAAGAAAAACTGTTCAGAGCAGAAGCTGTGGAGCAAGATAAACAGCATGAGAACCAAGGACACCTCTAGAAGAAGAAAGAACGTCTCACGGCTCTGATAGGATAAGTGCCTGCATGAACGGCGTGCATCAGACGCTGCAGGGAGGCGTGGCAGGTTGATTATATCACCTTGCCACGATCTCGCAATGGTAAGTGTTATGTGCTTAGTATGGTGGAGGCAACCACTGGGTGGCTTTAAACATATGCAGTAACCCATGCTACCGCCTGAAACACCGTATTAGGTCTCGAGAAACAAGTCCTGTGGCGACATGGCACTCCAGAAAGAATGGAGTCAGATAATGGGACTCATTTCAAAAATTCTCTTGTAAATACTTGGGCCAAAAATCATGGCATCGAGTGGATTTATCATATCCCCTATCATGCACCAGCTTCTGGTAAAATTGAACGATACAATGGGTTGTTAAAAACCATGTTGAAAGCAGTAGGGGGTGGGACATTTAAGTACTGGGAGTAGCATTTGACAAAAGCCACCCGGTTGGTCAACACTTGAGGATCTACCAATTGCGATGGTCCTGCCAGCTCCCTACATACTGTCAAGGGAGATAAGGTCCCTGTAGTAACATGTTAAAAGAACATTTGGGAAAAGTGGGTTTGGGTCTTTTCAGCTTCTGGGAAGAACAAACCTCTTTCGTGGTGTTTTTGCCCAGGGACCTGGGCCCACTTGGGTGGGGTGGTGCCAGAAAAATGGGGAATTCAATGTTTTAAATACAAAGGAATTTGTTTGCTGGGGGAGTGCATTCAAGTAATTTCATGTTTTATATATTATTAGGTTTGTGGTGGGTGTTTAATGTTTGGTAATTATTTTTGTTTGGTAATATTAAGCATGATTGTAGTGATGTAGGAAAGGGGTGGAATGTCCTGGTTTTATGATTTTTTGGTTTAAATCAGTATTCCCTCATTCATCATGGTGGGGCACGGGAAATTAAAGTGTTATTTTTCCAGTTCTGGTACTTGTCCAAAGAGAAGAAAACTCCATACTTCCCAGGGGCTTAGGGGGCTTTGTGGAAAAGAGAGGAGAATTTAAACCCCGGGCAAGGTCACCTTCTTTATCGGACTCCCCCCTGCTGCTCAACTGGGAACCGCGAATTCTTTCGCACAATGTTTATGGTGAGGGCCTATCCCACCTTTCAGACCAACCTCCTCCCATTATATTTTATTTTATTTCAGTTCTAATTATATTGTATTATAGTGTGTTTCTTGCATTCTGTTACTATATTTGGAAATTATTTGTTTCTCCTCAGATGTTGCGGCTTTTTTTAAATTTTTGGGGGCCCCCTGTCTTCCTTTTCCGGGGCCGCGATTTTGCGAAAATCCCTCCGCCGGCTAGTCCGGAACGGGGGGCTGAACCAGCCCATAAACCATTGACAGAGCCTTCACGGGAAGATAATGAGCCTTCTCCCAAAACCACCGGGGAAACCCCCCTCTACAACGAAAACGTGTAAGGGGGAGGGACCGTAATAGCAAGGTTTGTTCTTGGAAATATAATGAATAGTAAAATGTGAATTTCCGGGAAAATCATTTATTATGTATAAGTTTTGGCCCTATAATCTGTACCAAATTTTTCTCATGGTGGGCCAGTTAGGTGGTCTTATCCTCCTTCACCCCAACGTAATTCGCACCACTGAAATAAACATACCTTCTCTGTATCCTTAATCTGGCTATAGAGTTGGATTTCCGCACGTCAATTTGGCTACGCAGATGGGACAACCTCTGTTCGGCTGCAGGACTGGCTGAGAGGGGGGATGACTTTAGTGCGCCCTGAGATTTCTCGGAAGGACTCCCCTTCCTCATCCAGTCACTGCAGGAACAGAGAAGGACCATCCACTGGCGGACCAGGTATGTGTATGGAAAGGGGGAACCCGTAAGTTGTAAGGAGACATCCTACATGGGGTATGAAGGAGCGTGCACGCTCCCCCTGCCTGAGGTATGTGAGCTCACATGTTAGGTTGCTGGCTGGGGTAGGAAGACTCCTTGGGGAAGCTCCTACGAAGGGGACCTGTAAGTCGAACGCGAGGAAAGAGCAATAGCTCTCCCTTAGGTGATTGGTAACAGCAGGTATCTTGTCAAATGATAACATGGGTTCTCCTGGCAGTAGTAGTGGGAGTTATAGGTTGTACTATTGTTACCACCATCTGTTGTAAGTGTTCAGTACCATGTATTTGAGTAATTGCTATCAAAACACTCAAAAGGAGTCTGGAGCTCTGATTTGGTAAAGTGTAAAAGCCGGATTATGTGGATTTACGAGCGAATGTGTTGAATAACTTGAGTGCGGGCACAGCTGCAGGGTGAGACCCAAAAAGCAGCCCTAACAACGTTGGTTAAAAGCAAGGTTAGCCCATGAGGTAAAGCCGTGCCCTTTGGGATAGGTCACCAAAGTTTGGAAAGCCCTTCAAATCCTCCGTTCCTCCCTCCCCCTTCACCCTGTTCCCTCCACTCCAAAGGTACAAATTAATAGATAATAATAAGGCCACTAGAGCCACCTCCACCTATCACCCAATGTACTCATAAAGGTCCCAAATAATGAATAACAATAAGAACAACTAAACAATAGAATAATTTTTTAGGGTTTGGATTCCTAACGGGAAATTGAATCCCCCAAGTTAAAAATACTAAATCTTGCCGAGAAAAATTGGAAAGCCAAGGGCTTTAGTTTGGGACAAAGATTTGAGGGGCAAGTGTAGAATTCCTTGAATGGCATGCACTCAGTTGGGGCAAATCCATACCCTTTATTAACCCGTTAAGGAATTGATAGGTGGAGGTTTTTACCTTCTGGATTTGAAGGGATGCCTTTTTTTGGCCTTGGTTTTGGGCCAAAAGGAAAAGCCTAAGGTTATTTTGCCCTTTGAAAGGAAAAACCCTAATACAGGGAGAAAAAGAACTCGGTTAAAACCGGACAGGGTGGTTACCCAGGGTTGTTTGAGAACAGTCAATGGTTTTTGAGGCTGGTCAACCATGAGCCTGAGACTTGGGTTCCTTCTCCCGGGGGGGAACTCAGCAGTCGGGATCCAGGAAAACAAAGAGGAAGGTGTGCAAATGGACTCTGGACTTCGAACCTTAAGGCTGTCAGGAAAGAACCCCCTGCCAAACCCCTGAGCTGCAAACGCCAAGGAACTCCGTACATTCCCAGGAAGACGGATGGTGCCAAATTGGTACACGCACGGATGTTTTAAAGAAAAAATATTATATGAAATGGGGAGGCAAGGAGGGGCATTTTCCCCAGATGAAAACAAGAACTCAGAAGGCCCCTGCTTTGGGGCTCCAGACATGATAAACCCTTCTGGCTTTCTCACTGAAAAAAAGAAATTCGGGGAGCCTTGCCCAAAATTGGACCCTAATCGAAGGGCAGTGGCAAACTTCCCAAACAGCTTATGAAGTGAGTAAGGGATGGCCCAGGGTGCTTGAGGGTTGGGGCTGCACTAGTACCATATTCAAGAAGCCAGAAAATTTATGCTTGGCCAAGAAATAACGTTTTAATATTATACAGTGTCTACGTTTGGAGGGAAAGGGGGGCACTGGCTTTCCCCCAAGCCGAAATCCCAGGCCATCCTGGTAGAGAGGATGATGTAGAAATAATTGTAACATATTGTCAATCATATCTTTCCTTAGCAGAACTCCTGGAGAACCAGTTTTCATGGACTGCTTGGAAACAACTGGACTGCTATTTCAGCGGTCAAGACCGAAGGACACCCTTAGAAGAGCGAAGACCCTGGTTTTACCGCGGTACATTTTTGTGAACAAGGGAAACCGTAAGGCAGGATAGCAGTAACGCCTACTGACAAGAATTGAACACAACCATTACCTGTGGGGCTTCCCCTCAGAAGGCTGAAAAACTGTCTTGACAAGAGCCTTAATTTATGGACAGTGTAAATTATGTATTTGGGGTTTAACATGCTCATGACCATCTAAAAGAGAAGGATTGCTCACCACCAAAGAAAACAGCATGATGTAATCTACCAAAAGAGCAGGCTTTACACATTGTAAAGGACTCAGAAAGGTACACTGACAGGAAACTGGAAATAAGAATGAGGGGTTTCAGATGGCAAACAGGTAGTTGAAGAAGGCTTTAATTCCAGTGGTAAACTTCAAATCTTGAACTGAGTCGAACCTGTAAAATATTCTAAAGAGGATAGGAATCTAATTTGTTTAGAAGAAGAAGCAAAGCTGACACTGGGTGCAAGCCCAGATGGACACTTGTTATGCCCTTTTAGTATTTCATGGAAATTGGTTTCTAAGTGAAGATAGAAAATATATTGGGGCCAACAGACATAAAAGTACGATCTTACCAGGAACAGGGTACAAGTGGGCCATTGGAAAAGGGAACCTTCTAGGGCAACATGGCAAATTTATTTCCAGAACCCCAAGAAAAGGGGGATACGCTATAAATGTTATACAATGATCCTTTTTACAGTGGCCAGAGGCATTCCCTTGTAGAACTAATAAGGCACATGAGAAACTAAAGTATTGTTACAGGAGGTTATTTCCAAGTGCTGAGGAACTACTTATCGTAGGAAAGTGCAACCGTCAAATTAAACTCGTAAAGAAAAGATGAGAAGTTAACTAATTTGCTTTACTCAATTCACGGGGGGGTGTTTGTGGCAAGTTGATATTGTGTGTGTTTTACATTTGTATTTTGGTTGCAATAGTACTTGTTTTGTGTTTGTTTGTGGGTGGTAGTTGTACCTCTATTTTTTATATTTATTATTATTTGTTTTTTAAAGATGTGTCACTTTCCTTCTCCCTTCATTTGGATCAACCCTTACATGCCATATTTAAGTGGCCGTATTAAGGAAATAAAAACCTCCTTAGTGGGCACGATACCATAACGGAAGAATAAAGACGTGTCATTTGGGTAAAGGTTTCTGGTGGCTGTGCGGAGATGGGCGAGCTCAAAAATCAGTACCAAATAAACATACCTGCTCTATATCCTTAATCGGCTATAGAGTTTGATTTCTGCATGTCACCAGCTGTCTGTACTGTACCCTTTGGCTCAATACCTGAGACTGCATAGCTGTATCTACTATCAAAGGGGGGGGGAGGGGGGAACCTGATTTGCCATAGGGACAGGATTAAGGTCCCCTTAGCGATGAAAACCAGAGTGTTGACCACGATGTCTGCAGGCCATGTACCTATTACTGGGTGGGACTACCAATCCCCCAACCTCCAATAATCTCCCCCAAGATGCAAGTAGGTCACACCACTTTGCTCTTACCTGCACCTTCCAAGGGCATTTTATTCTATGGGTACCTGATTCTAGATTCTCAGGGACAGGGAGTAGAAGGTTATTTTGATTGCCAATTTGGGGTCTTACCCGATTACTGGTGCCCATAATTTGGATCCTAAGCGGGGAAGGCCCCCATATGTCTTTAGCATTTTCAGCGCCACCCCCCCCCCCCCCCCTCTAGGCCTTTTTTCAGGTCCCGCACGTCTCATAGAGTCTTTTGTCCCAACCCGCAGGGGACGAAAGTCTTCTTCAGGGACCTTTAAGAATATATTTGCATTTGAAAGGTGCCCCTGTAGATTATATGGCAGGTGGAATTGCCCATTCAATGTTGTTTTCTTCTGCCCGCATTGTACCACTGCACCGGAAATGGTCCCCTGGTTGTCTTGAGCTTGAGGTGTCCCATAGGCACCTCAACTTGGTAAGTGCCTTTGATGGTATTCGGTTTTTAGGCCAATCAGAGGCACACTCCATCAACCAATCTATCACTGAGGGGTTTTCATTGGGTAATTTGAAGGCCAAATTTAATCTTTGTCAAGGGAGGGTAATGGATCAATTTAGAAATTTCTGGTCCATTTTACCAGAACCCTTTTGCCCCCTGAAATCCCATAGCCCCCAAAAGCCAGGCTGGTATTACCCTTTTCTCCGGGCCCCCCCTTCTGTGAAATCGCTGCACTAAAATTATTAATTCAGTTGCCTTATAAGGGACAAGGGTAAGTGCAAATGAGTTTGGGCGGGGGCTGCTGATCAGGCCAACCCCTGCTGGTCTTCTTGTAACTTTTTTTTGGTTTTTTTGAGTTATTATTGGGGCGATCTCAAAGGGATCCCTCTCAGATGGGGCTTTGAGACTGACCCTGGAAGCCCTTGTCTTCTTATCACCCAGGTTTCCATTCAAATTTAGGAATTGGGTTTACTCTGAGGTAAGTTCAGACCTTCTTTTAAACCGGGAAAAGTTAGGTTTGGATTCTTTCCCCCGTCCAGTTATAAACCAAGTTGTTCCAGTTTTTTTATCCGATCTCTTAATAATTCATTTTCATTTTCATTTGCAAAGGTATTGTTTGGAATTTCTGCTCGATTTAAAGCATTTAATAGTGGCCATGCCACGGTAGAGGCAGATAACTGGCGCTCTTTCGTAACTAAGATATCTTTGTCTAATCCATTGAAAATAGTCCTCCATGCGGGCTGGGGAAGAAATATTTCCGCTAACCCACAGGGGATCCCATTTCTCAATTATAGCTGCAAAGTTCCATAGTAAGGGTGTCCCCAAAAATCCCGGGATTTGTCCAGGGATTAGCTTATCTAAGGGAAGGGTAATTTTATCCCCCTTGATCCACTTAAACCAGGCCGGAGAAGTGGGCCCAGTAAACCTGATGAGTTTCAATAAGGCCAAGTGCCCAAATTTGCACTTGGGGGGGCAATCCCAGTTTTACTGTCCCCCAAGACTGGGGGAAAGAAACCTTGGGCGCCCTGGGGAAGGACTTGGGGGTTTGGTGGATGGAAGTTCAACCTTGAGCCGGCAATTTGGGCTTGCAGCCTGGAAGGCCAAATACATCCTGGCGTAACCATTAAAAAAGGGGTGGCCAAGCAGGGAGGAGGGAGGGTTGATTGTCCCCTTCTTACTCGGCCCTCCTTTGAGGCCCCAACCTGGTCCCGTTGTCCCGGCCTGGAGCCCCCCAGCACCAAGAAAACATGCGGAACCTCCTTGGAACAAGGTCCCCGAGGAGGGGCCACCTAAGATATCAGGGGGCTGGAGCCCCTCCTCCTTGAGGAAAGGTTGAGGGAAGGGATTGTTTAGCTTGAAAAAGAGAAGGGTCCGGGAAAACCCATTGTGGCCCTTCCATTTATTTAAAGGAGGTTTAAACCGGAGGGAGAATGCCTGTTTAAGAGGGTGGATGTGATAGGAACAAGGGGGCATGGGTTTAACCTGGAAGGGGAGGTTTTTAGATTTAGATATTAAGGAGGGGTTTTTCACACAAGGGGGGTTGGTGACACACTGGAACAGGTTGGCCCAAGGGGTTTGGGATGCCCCGACCCTGGATGCAATTTCAAGGGCCCAGGCTGGTTGGGTTTCTGGGCCAGCCTTTGGCCCTAGTGGTTTGTGAACCCTGCACATAGCAAGGGGGGTTGAAACTAGTGACTTTGAGGCCTTTTCCAACCCAGGCCTTCTTATTCTTATGATTCAATTTCCCTAAGCCTGGGTTAGCCTATATGATGGGCCCAAAAGCTTCCTTTTTCCCAAACAAAAAGGCCCATTTTTGAGGGTATAAAAGCCCACATTCAACTTTTGTGGCCTTCCCACTTCCGGCTCAAAATTCTTTTCTTAGAACCCTGCAGCCTCAATTTTTCCGGTTTCAAAGATTTCATTTCAGCAGGCAATTTGGGGGAATTTTTGAAACTTTAGGAACCATATTTTCAAGGCCCAAAAGCCCTTGGTTACCAGGCGGATTCCAAGGCTTGGCACCAGGAACATTCTCCTGAGGTGGACCCAGTTTGGTTGGAACGGGTTTGTGGGCTGTTGGATCCCAGCCCTAACCTGGCTTTGCCTGGGGGAAAAGCAGATAAAAGCTCCCGGACCCCACCCCTGCCACCACTCAGTATGTTAGGGTTAAATCACAGAAACCAACCTTCTTTATCCGGCTAAAAGCCCTCCAAAACAAGCCTTGAATTGCTTTTTCCTTGGAATGTTTCATTTTTGTGAGTCCTTGCCTTTTTAGAGGAGCCTTTGGTTCCACCTTCCCTGAGGGCACAGGTGATACCAGGCCACTGGGAAACTGGGCCAATCCTACTCGTGGCTGTTCTAGAGAACTATGGGAAGTAAGGTTTTTTGGCAACAGACCCCTGCAAAGGAGGGTTGGGGGTGGAAGAGCCAGGTGGAGTGACGAGAGCCCTTTGGAATGCAAACATCTACTTTCTTATGGCTCCTTCCCAAACCTGAGCCAGAGCAGTGGCCATCCTGATGGCTCTTCAGTAGGAACTTGTAACCTCCAGCATCCACAAACCTCCCACCCAAGCTGCCTCCAGCAGTGCTAGGTCACACTGAAGATGGTGGCAAAGGGATACCAAAGGATGGGCAGCTGCATGGCACCGTGGTGGCTTGGGCCTTTTGTTACCCCCCGCTGGGATGGCTGTGCAGATGCAAGAGAATTGTTGGAACCGGGCTTTCCCCCAGGAACTATGGGCCTGCAGGAAACAAATTATTTCCTAAAACTGCAGGTGAGCATTTGCAGTGGAATGCTGAGGGAGGGAGGAGTGACACTGCTAACAGCAGCTGCATAAGCCTCTTGGGAGGCAGATAACCAATACCAACAGGCTTCCAGGGAGATGGGAGAAGCACAATGCCTGCAGCCCTGTTGGAATTTTAACCCTGGAATTACCCTTCCTCAAAGCCAATTTGGGCCCCAGCACCTTGATTTCCCCCTTGTGAGAGCCAAGCCCCCAGCCAACAAAGTGGCTTGTGTTTCAATTTTGGTGTAGACCCGGGTAACCAAAAGCCAGAAGCGGCAGCCATCAACCTTGAGCCAGGGGCCAGCAAAATAAACATTTCTCGTGGTACCTGGCACTGGAGGTTTTTTCTGGGTAGGAGACTGCAGAGCATCCTCCCCCACTTCCTTTGCAGAGTGGCTTTTGGGGACAGAGGTTGGGGGATGACTGCTTTCTGTGCAGGGCAAGGCCAGTCCCCATGAATCATCCCCTTCCATAAGTATTGCTCTGCAGTCCTCTATCAATGGCGGCCTCTCTTCTTGCTGAAGGCCTGAAGATGCTATTGTCCATACAACAGAGCAGTCTGAGTAAGGAAACAAGGTTTCTCTTGCTTCATTCCTGCATCATGTGGCTTGCTAATGCAGGCCAACTTACGGCTGCTGCTGGCTTCTGCAGGAGACAGCACCCAGCCCTGAGGTGAGGACAGGGATGGCAGCCTAGGAAATCAGCTAAATCAGCTTTTGGCTTTACCCTGGGAGACTGGGGTGGGGGGGGGCAAGCGGCTGTGCTATAGATAACCTCAGGCTCCACACAGCGACAGCTGATGGACCACAGAAGCATCCAACACGCTCAGCTGGGTTTTCAGCTGCTCCCCCATCTCAGCTCCCAGATCAGGTGGTAAGGAGCTAAATTAAGACTGCCCTGTTGTTGTTCACTGGCAGTGCCCATGGGGAGGAGCAGGGGATGGGGAGTGGGGATCCTGTCCCCCACAGGGCTTGTACCCCCACAGTGCCAGGGAAGGAGGGGCTCAGGGCTCTCTTGGTGCAGTGCCATGGGACTGGATTATGGCCCTTTCCCTTTTTTTAAAAGGAATTGTTGGTGCAGGAACCATTCCCACCATTGAGGGGGGTTGATCCCGTTGCCCTGCAACCAATTCTCAAGCCCCGGGGACCAGTGAAGAGATGCCGCGGGGAAGGGGCTGCCTTTCCCCAAGGCCCCCAACCAAAGGAGGAGACCTTGATTGGAATTCAAAATCCCCCAAAATCCCCAGACAAGACAGATACTCAAGCAACACCTCCCATGCTCCTAGAGCCCCCGGGGAATTTTCCAAGCCCAGGGCAATAATCCAAAGAACCCTCCACAAAGCCACCCAGCCCGGGGAGCAGAGGTTTGCCAAACACTTTCAAATGCAAAAAAAAAAAACAGCCACTTTCCTTCCCCTTTCTGTCCATCCTACCCACCCCTGCCCCTCTTGGCTCATTTTCTACTCCAGTGACGATGTTGGGGTTAGAGTGGGAGGGGGTTGGGGAGGCATGAGTGCAGGCTCCTGCCCTTGCCCCTCCTAGTTGCTAGCCTTTTTTGTTTGTTTTTCTAGAGGTTGAGCTATACTGCCTTGCACAAGCGTGTGGCGTGGGATGTGTGCCCAGGAAGTTACATCACTTTATTGCTTTTGTGTCATTTGCTTTTCAAGCCAACTTTCTGACTGTAGGGTGGACTCATAGTGGATTAAGCAGAGTGGAAATACGACTTCACAGGATCTCACATTCCAAGTTAGTTTTCTCTTCCCTTCTTTGATGTTTGGGGTCCTGGCCAGACCAAGGTGCCAAGGAAACCATCCTGAGTGCATACAGCAAAGGAATTGCTCCTGCGTGCAGTGGCCACTATAGCTGAACCATTTCTAACCTGGGACTACAGTACCTAGTCCTACTGCAATCCAGTCTCCTGTGCCAAGACCACCACTGAGCGTCATCTGTGCCAATCGACAGAGCTCAAAGCATTTAGGGATAATCTCTTTCAGCCTCCTGCCCCCATTGCCATCCAGACCTGTGCCAACCAATGGGACAGGGCAGCCCAGGGTGGGAGCTTTCTTGTTCAGATGTGACGAGTTTGCATTGCTGTTTTTTTTTTTATATACAAATATTTCACTTGTTAAGTAAACTCCATAAGTTTCCCCTGCCCATTCTGTGTTTCCTGGAGTAGTTCACCCTGACTTTTGTGGGAACAGGTCAGCCATATGAACATCATGCCTGTGAGAATGGAGTATGTGTGCAGCACAAGTCCGGGTGTAAAAGCAGGGCCAAGTGTAAGCAGAGATGTGGTTTTGACTAGTATTCGAGTTCAACCTTAGGAATTTTCATAGGAAAACAACTACATGCGTATACATTTTTCTACAGGGAAGTTTAATTCAGGAGGTATTTCTAGGCATTATGGTGGAGCTGGGAGGAACATAAGGCAATCCAATTGATGGATTTGTTTTTAAATGCTGCATTTTTTGAAAAACTTTGGATTTCCATCAGGAGAATCTTTATATTTCTTGTCTTTCTTGGCCAACTCTGCTTCTTGCCAGTTTTTCTCAGGAAGAGTCCCACAAAGCACATGGCCAACCTGGCTCTGTATAGCTCCTCCACCTCCCCAGCTCTGTGTCTCTGCCCAGCTGGTGGCAAGAAGACTAAGATGCTCTCCCCAGGCATTCTTTTTGCAAAGAAAAATCACTGACTTCAAATGGGGGGGGGGGGGGGGGGGAACAGCTGACAGTGAGGCACCCAGTGTCCAGGTTGACACAGAACATACAGCTGTACAGTGTATAATATGTGGTGGGAGGACAGCCTGTACCACAGCTGAGGCATGGGGAGAGAGGTCTTACACTGAATTAAAGCACTGCTTAATTTGGCAATCAGTTTGAATTCAGGGCATGACACCTTTTCCCTCCCCCATTCCCTGCAGAGTTCAACATATAGAAATGTGGACACTGATGGAGTAAGAAGACAAGTCAGCACACAGGTGCAAGCTGCTTTGTTTTTTCTCAGTTTCAATGAGCCCTAACTTTTTTTTTTGTTTTGTTTTTTTGTAAGAGCAGCATTGAGAGAAAAAATAAAGTATTTAGAAATATATCACTCCTTAGCAGACGTTGTAATGTGAGGTGCTGGAGCTGTGCTCACCCTGCTGCAGACAGTAAGGCTGGAGAAGGGGCTCAGAGCCCCTGTTGGCACTGGGAAGGGACCCCATGAGGGCTCCCAGGACACAACCAACACAGGCAGCAGGAGCAAGTCCAGTGAAGAATGCCAAGAGAACTGAGGCCAGGATGGTTGAGGAGATGCTGCAAGCAGTAGGGTGGTGCAGCCAAGGATGGGATGATGAAAGGAACACCTTGCTGATATGGGCTGTCAAGGAGGTTGGAGGGATGCCAGGACCCAGCTTTTTTCATGATCCAGGTGAGAAACAGCAGCACAGGATGCACCCAGGAAAACTCCCCCCCAGTACCATGAAAAACGTTTGCCCATGAGGGTGGTTAGCTCATGAAGGAAAACCTCCATCTTTGAAGACTTTCAGTCTTGGATGGGGCCAGGCCCTGAGCAACATGCTTGAGCTTGGCCCTGCTTTGGAGGGCTTGAATGGAGCCCTTCCCTCCTGTCCCCCTCTGCAACCCTGCAATCCATTCTTAGTAACAAGTAATGACCCAGGGTCCACCACTGGTGGCTTCAGGGCAGGTGTTTTGAGTGAGATTGCTGTAAGAAGCTGTGATCCCAAGTAGGGGCTGACTATGATGACAGGGATACCTTCCCTCTGCTACCACCAGAGACCGCAGTCTCTAAACCCAGTGTCATGACCATTTGTGTTCCCATGCCACATGCTTCAGGCCAGGCTACAGGCCCTAGGAGATCGCGTGGTTCCCCCATGGGGCAGAGCTGTAGGGCTGGGGCACCAGCAGACATCCCAAGGAGCTGCTGCCCATGGCAGCAATGAAAAGATTCAACCAAGCACCCCACCTCGACCTGCTTAGGGGCTACCCCAGCCTCATGCACTATTCCAGGGCAGGGGCAGCTACTCCAGGAGCCCCCCTAGGAGCCAGATTGCACAGGAAACAAAGAAAGAGGAGGGTTTCTAACCTTGCTACTAGATTTAATTAGCATTTATAAATAGGAGAGGAGGCAGGGAAACCTCAGGCTCCCAAAAGCTGGGACACACATACACCATCACCCTCTGCCTGTTTGCCCATCTGCCTCCTGCCCCAATCTGCACAGCCTGAAGGGACGGCAGACAGGATCTGGCATTAGTGCTGGCAAAGCTCAGGGGTGGGTGGTAACATTTCCAAGTTGTCAGAGAAGAAATCCACCCAATACCAGAGCTAGGCAAGGTTTTTACAAGTCCTGAAGAGCTCCTGCTGTCAAACAGTCCTTTCCCCTCCCTAGGTGGCTGACAGCAAAATTTGCAAAGCAGCAGCACAACCCCGGGAACTAGTAGCATTTTCCCCATAGCCCTGAACCCAGGTGGTTTGAAGACAAGTACAGAAGTAGAATGGGGCTCTGAACTAGAACAGACCACCTGAGCAGGGGTAACTCAGCTGAGTTTGCATGGCTTCCTAATGCAGCCTCCAGTAGGTGATCGTGCTATTTAAGCAGCATTCTCAATACCTGTGCATTTCTCCCCACAAGTCCCTTGCACCTGGATAGCCTTATCCTTCTGACTCTTTTCCCTCCCTTTAAAGTCTAGGTAATCTGATGGAGCCCTTCCACGGTTGACAGTCAAAAAATTCCACAGCCTGGGCCCTGCACAACTCCTGCCATAGCAGAAGTTGCCCCAAAAGCTTGTTTCAACAGTCTTGTCAGGTGTCTTCACAAAAATTCTGAGTTCCTGCAACCCCCTAAAAGCTGACAGTAGGCAGCTGCTCTGTGCATCTTACAGCCAAGATGCATTGCCCTGCATGATTCAGGGTTGGGCCACATATGGCAAGTGGCAATGCTCCTGTGCATGCATTAAACAGGTCCCCCCCTTGCCCAGCTGTACATCCAAAATACTGCTAAATTCAGCCCCAAGCTGGATAAGCCAGACAGCTAGCAAAGGATGCCCACCTATCTGCTGGTGGCCAGCATGTTCACGTCAGGCAGGGAAAGAAGAATTGAATTCAGCTGCAGGCAACTGCTGTGACAACTCAGGGCTAGAGGAGCATGCAGCTATCAACCCTATCTAATATAAAATACTAAGTATAGCAGTAGCAGGTTTTTCAGTTCAGAGAAGGGAAAACAAAGCAAGAAGCCAGCCAGGAAAAGAAGGAAAAGCACAAGAGCCTGATCAAAACTTGACTACTGAGTATTGGGGGCACAAAAATTGGCAGGCTCACAGCAAAGAACCAAACCTTTCATCAGAAGCCCAAAGAGATACATGAACCATTCCTGCAAAAAGGAGAAATCTCTCCACAGAGTCTGATGAACACTGCTCTGCTGCTAACAGCATCAGAGAAAGCTCCCCTGTTCCCAAACATACTTGGATCATGCTGCACCACAAACTCCAGAGACAGCCCAGGAGCCCCCTCATGCCTGTCTTCAAGCAGGGCAAGATAAGGGGGATTCCTGGAGTTCTCTGTTGCACAGGAGCAAATGCAGCAGGAAACCCAACAGCTCATAGCCAGCATCAGAAAAGCAATGCCAGATACCTGCCAGCTTACTTGGTGCTTACTTTCAAATTCTGGCACAGGAGAGAGACTGCCCAACCAATTTGTTCTGTTAACATGAGCTAAGAGACATAAAGATGAAGAGCAACCTTGCACACCCCACCAGGGAAAATGCACACGCACGCTCCAGGGAAATGCACAGATGAACTTCACCAGACAAGAAGGGCAGCTGAGGAATGTTCATACAGCAGATGAGACACAGAGCTTACAGAGGCAACACTTCAATGCTGTGACAGCATCACACAAAGGAATTGCAAGGGCCTAGCTAGAGTTTTGTGGGATTTTTATTATTTTATTATTTTATTTTTATTTTGGTTTTGTTTGTGTTTTGTTTGTTTTAATACAGGCTAGCATTGTACCCTTTGCTAAAGTTGCTGATTCTGCCACATAAACTACAACAGAAATTTCTCAGAAATTAAGTTGGTTCCCCCTACTTGTTAATTCACTGTCTGTCTCCCAACTGAACATTGGTCTGGATTTGTGTTTGCAGAAAACATCCCCTGTACAAAGTCTGATGTGCAGCTACACTGTTCTGACTGAGGAATGAAAAAATCAGGAGTCCACTGAACATTGGATTTTCCCTGTACAACTTAGCCTGACTTGGAATTTGGTCTACTGAGGACAGCAAGTTAACCGTAAAGATCATCATCATTGTCTTCACTGTAAACGTTGCCCCCGCTGCCACCTCCTGTGCCTTGGCTTGGCCCAGCGCCTCCCTGGTTACCTGATGGGAACCTGCATGCAGCAGCACAGAAGGGAAGAGAAGAGATGATGTTCAGAAGCCTCCTCACAGCTCAGCACAATCCCCTCCCTCCAAACCAACACCCTGATGCCAAGTACAAGAGGGGAGAAATATGGTGAAGCCTTATGGCAGGTCATGCAAAGGCTTACACTCCTGCCAGATGTTGCTTGCATTAAAGGAAAAAGGGTTGATGGGCTTCAAGAGCACTAACAGAGCAGATACAACTGACCTGCAATGCAGTCTGTACCCACCACATGCTCAGCTGGCTGCTGTATACTCTGGGGAAAATGGGAAAAACGCAGTGCAAGAGGGGATCATTACCCATAGTACAATAAAGCTGCCCTCTGCTCTGTTCCTAGAGCTAGCCAAGTCACGTCACCTCCCTTCAGTTACCTGAAGCTACCAAAGCCACGGCTCTGCTGTAGAGTCTGTGCAAACATCTCATATTTCCTGATGTCGTTGTCACTGACAGAGCGGCGAGCAAAGCGCATGGCCTCCTCAAAGTGATCCCTGCGTATCTCAGGAACTGGGTCATCCTCCTCCACTTCCTGCAGTGGGAAAGAGGGCTGAGATGAGCCACATGCAGTTCAACACTCGCCCACACCTCCCTCTGGGCCAGGATGCATCAATACCCACTGAGGCAAGGTCTAGAGAGGGATCCTGCAGTAGATGCCTGTTGAGCAATGCCAGTGGTGAGGCACGCTAGGAGGTCCTTGCCTTCCCACAAGAACAGAACAAAGAGTGCTCCAGTTCAGCACTCTGTGCAGAGAGCCTACTTGCCCTCATTGGAGGATTATGGAGAGGAACACATCATCCCTCACCCATAGGCAGAAGCGAGCTGTCTATTTCATGAGCAAGGAAAGCTCAGAGTGCCCCTACTCACCATAGCAGAAGGATTGGTCTGCCTCTCACGTTCTCGCCTGATCTCACTCTCAATGGACTCACGGATGGCCAGTTTGCAGGCACGCTGGCAAATTTCTGTCAGGTCAGCCCCCGAAAAGCCATTGGTCATCTTAGCTAAGAAATCCAGGTCAACATCCTAGCAAAAAAAAAATAAATACAAGAGAAGCCTATTCTTTACACCTTGCACTCTCAGGTGATCAAGAGGTGCCTTTAGATCCCATGGTACCAACACACTGACTTAAGTTTGGCCAGTTTTAGAAAGATAAGCTGTTAAGACTCTCATTTCCAGTTAACTGCATACAAGGGCAGGCTATATCCTCCCCCACACTCAGCAAGAATCCACTATGCAGTTATAAATGCCCCTCCACTGATCATCTTCGATAAGAAGCAAGCTGACTTTGGGATTTCAGATATGACTTGCTCAGGTCTCAGCATTAGGAGTCAAATGAAAGTGTCAGACCGGAAATGGAGACGGGGCATAGGTAGACAGGACAAAAAAACTCCTCTCCTTCCTGTCAACTGACAGGAGCAGTATTGCAACCTCCTTTAAAGCTTTCCTTCCCAGCAGTACTTAAAAAGGTAAACTTGACCTAAAAAAAAAGCTTGTGCACTCACTTGACATCTGCTTTTCTCTGATTAACTATCAGTTTAATTATTGCCTGATCCCCAGGCAAAGGATATAACTTTTGTCTATGAAAGAGTTTGGCAACAATCAACTGCAATGATTCCTCTTCAATTTCCTATTTCCAACCTATTTTCTACATTTACTTTTCTTTCAGAGTACAAGACTCTTTTCCACCTTGCCATAACAGGCATTTCCCACTCCTACACCATGAGCAGAACTCTAATATGTGACAAGACCTGCTGTGCTTACGTATTGATGCCTAGCCCTGTTGATACCTAGTTTTAGAGCTTGAGCCTCCCCTTACCTCTTATTTCCATTCTTTATGGAAGGTTTCCCAGCTCTGCACTGCACAGAACAGTCACAAACTCTCTTCTCTGTCTGCAGCTCATGAGGAGCATGTGCAGCACACAACAAAACCAAGTCAGATACAGTCATACCATAGATCCTACCTTTGCAACTGGCGATTTCCTCAAGTTGGCCTTAAGAATAGCAACTCGGGACTTCTCATCAGGCAGGGGGATGTAAATGAGTTGATCCAGGCGGCCAGGACGCAAGATAGCTGGGTCAATGATGTCTGGCCTGTTGGTGGCACCAATGATGAAGACGTTCTTCTTGGTGGACATGCCATCCATCTCTGTTAGGATCTGGTTGATGACGCGATCTGCAGCACCACCACCATCTCCAATATTCCCACCTCGAGCCTTTGCAATGGAGTCCAGCTCATCAAAGAAGAGTACACAAGGGGCAGCTTGGCGGGCCTGCAAAAATCAAATAAAAACAGTCCCTGTTAAACACTACCAGGTAAGGAGCACTGATTTCATGCTAAGCCTACCCTAGAATTAAAGCAGCTCAAAGGAATACAAGAGCACTGCTACCTCAAAAAAACAAGGTGAATTTTCCCCAAACTGGGAACATTGTGAACCAAGTAGAAGGGTGGTAACTGATACCTAGAGGGAAAGTTGGAACCAATTTGCTTAGACAAGAGTTCTCCCTGCAATATCTGAGGATGTCAGTTAGTTATTTAGGCACTGGGTTATCAGTAGTCACAACATATCAAAAGGTCTGGCAAAAGCCAGATCCTTCTTTGAAGTGTGCAGCGAGAACAGGTACAAACTGCTACTAGCACACAGGTCCACAGAAGTCAGGGATTCTCCATCCTTGGCAGGTGTTCAGAACTAACATATATGAGGACCTAATATACACAAACCAAATTTCCAAGTTGTCTCCCTGCCCTGGACAAACAGTTGGAGCAGATGGCCTTTGAGGTTCCTTTCCAACCCACATTTTCCTCTAATTCTCCTTCCAACATCGCTCTTTCAGTGGCTTCCCTGACTGCAAAAGTGAGGATTCCCAAGGTAATCCATGTGTGTACCTTTTGGGAAAGGATGTGACACTACAGGAAACTGTGCAGCAGGAGTGGAACTCCTTTCCTATGTCATGCATACTGCAGGACAACAACCTGTAGGAGGTTTTTAAAATCTGTAGGTGATGTATAATGAGGTGTCAACCTAAGTTTTAAGGGATGTGAAGGATATTTATGCCACCCTAATGCTAGCCTTACTGCTAAGGCACTGGGACATTTATCATCCTGTAACAGCAGAAGCAAACTGTAGTGGGAGAACACCAGTTAAATAGCTATATTCCCAAAGAGGATTAATACCCTAACATCAGGAAAGCAACCTCTGCTCACAGTGCCAGTTGGGAAAACACAAAATAACCAAACAATAACCAAGCCAGTAAGACAGGTGCAGTGGAGACAACATTCTGGGAGTATCTCAGCACAAACACAGCATAAGGAGCTACCCTGTCAACACCTACCTTGTCAAAGATCTCACGCACATTGGCTTCAGATTCTCCAAACCACATGGTAAGCAATTCTGGCCCCTTGATGGAAATGAAGTTTGCCTGGCATTCATTGGCAATGGCTTTGGCCAGAAGTGTCTTACCACAACCAGGTGGCCCATAAAACAGAACCCCTTTTGATGGGGTCATACCAAATTTTAGGAACTTGTCTGGGTGCTCCACAGGATACTAAAGGATACAAAAAAAAATTATCATAATAAGCCAAAACAGACCTACCCCTTGCTCCTATCAGAAACAAAACTGGAAATTTCTATTGAGTTAAACAAATAATTCTGACTGCTTGGGGCCATTGGAATTTTTAGAAGCAGACTGATTTGAAAAGCACCACAGATAAATTGTAAAACTGCCCTACACAGCCTACCTAACCCTAAGAATCATAGAATGGCCAGGGTTGAAAAGGACCACAATAATCACCTAGTTTCAACCCTCCTCTCATGGGCAGGGTCGCCAACCACTAGACCAGGCTGCCCAGAGCCACATCCAGCCTGGCCTTGAATGTCTCCAGGGACAGGACACCCACAACCTCCTTGGGCAACCTGTTCCAGTGTGTCACCACCCTCTGAGTGAAAAACCTCCTCCTAATATCTAATCTAAACCTCCCCTGTCACAGTTTAAAACCATTCCCCCTTGTCCTATCACTATCCACCCTTGTAAACAGCCGTTCTCCCTCCTGTTTATATGCTCCCTTCAAGTATTGGAAGGCCACAATGAGGTCTCCCCAGAGCCTTCTCTTTTCCAAGCTGAACAAGCCCAGTTCCCTCAACCTTTCTTCATAAGAACTAAGCATCAATCTGGGTAGTTTTCCAGCACACTTAACCCCAGCTTCACTCTGCCCTGCAGAAGCAAAAGGGAACAGTTCATTATCCAATCTAGTCAGCTCTGCCCTCCAGAGACAGGCAAAATATCTTAAGTGAGCATTTATCCTGGTGTCGAAGCAGAAACGTTGAGTTCTTTGATCATGGGGCAGTTTACTCGGCCCCTGGCTTGCTGTCCAACCATGGAACCCACCTATCTCAAAGGGGCAACGAATCCTAGCGCAGGAGCTAGCAGGGCTTATTGAAAGAGCTTTAAACTAGCCACAATGGGGGAAGGGGACAAAACAGGGCTCACAAGAGAAGAGCCTAGGGGAACGATGTTTCAGCTGGGAGTGAGGCAAATGACTCAGCTGAAGTGCATCTACACCAATGCATGCAGCATGAGCAACAAGCAGGAGGAGCTGGAAGCGATAGTGCATCAGGCTAACTATGACCTAGTTGCTATTACCGAAACATGGTGGGACCACTCCCATGACTGGAGTGCTGTGATGGATGGCTACAAGCTCTTCAGAAGGGATAGGCAAGGAGGGAAGGGTGGTGGCATGGCCCTTTATATTAAAGACTATTTTGACATTGAAGAGCTTGAGGTTGCAAATGATAAAGTGGAGTGTCTATGGGTGAGGATCAGGCGGAAGGCCTGTAGGAGCGACATCTTGGTGGGGGTCTGTTATAGACCGCCGAATCAGGATGAGGAGATGGATGAGGCGTTCTACAAGCAGCTTGTGGAAGTCGCGCGATCGCCAGCACTCGTTCTCGTGGGGGATTTCAACTTCCCTGATATATGTTCAAAATATAATATGGCTCAAAGGAAGCAGTCCAAGAGGTTTCTAGAGTGTGTGGAAGATAGCTTCCTTACACAGCTGGTACAAGAGCCTACCAGGGGTGGTGCCCTGCTAGACCTGATCTTTGCTAACAGAGAAGGACTGGTGGGAGAAGTAAAGGTTGGGGACTGTCTTGGGCAGAGCGACCATGAAATTGTACAATTCTCTATTCTTGGAGATGTCAGAAGGGTGACTAGCAAAACTGCTATCTTGAACTACAAGAGGGCGGACTTTGACCTTTTCAGGACGCTTGTAGCATGGGACCCTTGGGAGTCGCTCCTTAAAGGTAAAGGAGTCCAGGAAGTCTGGATACTCCTCAAGATGAAAATCTTAAAGGTGCAAGAACAAGCTGTCCCTGAGTGCCGTAAGGCGAGCTGTAGGGGAAGAAGACTGGTACGGATGAACCAGGAACTATTGTTGAGACACCGGAAGAAAAAGAGAGTCTACGTCCTCTGGAAGAAGGGACAGGCTACTTGGGGAGATTACAAGGAAGTAGCTAAGGTATGCAGGGAGGAAGTTAGGAGGGCAAAAGCCCAACTTGAACTCAGATTGGCCACTGCAGTAAAAGACAATAAAAAATCCTTTTACAAATATATCAATGGCAAGAGAAGAACCAAGGAGAATTTCCATCCTTTACTTGACGCAGCAGGGAATGCGACCACTGAGGATAAGGAGAAGGCTGAGGTCCTCAATGCCTTCTTTACATCTGCCTTTAATAAGCAGATGAGTTATCCTCAGCACTTTACACCCTGATCTAGAAGCCTGGGATGCTATGCAGAATACACTCTAAGTGATTCAGGTGGAGACAGAGAGCTCCTTCTTTATCTGGACTGACACAAGTCCATGGGACCAGACGGGCTCCCCCCTTGGGTGCTGAGGGAGCTGGTGGGGGTGACTGCCCAGCCACTCTCCGCCATCTACCAGCGCTCCCGGTTATCTAGAGAGGTCCCAGAGGATTGGAGGCTTGCCGATGTGACTCCCATCTTCAAGAACGGCTGTAAGGAGGATCTGGGGAACTACAGGCCTGTCAGCCTGACCTGGGTACCGGGGAAAGTAATGGAGCAAATCATCTTGGGTGAGATCATACAGCATGTGCATGGCAACCAAGGGGTCAGGCCCAGCCAGCACAGGTTCATGGAAGGAAGGTCTTGCTTGACCAACCTCATCTCCTTCTACGACTGGGTGACCAGACTGGTAGATGAGGGAAAGGCTGTTGATGTAGTCTACCTAGACTTCAGCAAAGCCTTTGACATGGTCTCTCACAGGCTTCTTCTGGGGAAACTGGCTGCCCGTGGCCTGGACAGGTATACCCTTATTCGGGTAAGGAACTGGCTAGAGGGCCGTGCCCAATGGGTGGTGGTCAATGGAGTTAAGGCCAGCTGGCGACCCGTTTCAAGTGGTGTCCCCCAGGGGTCGGTACTGGGGCCCATCCTGTTTAACATCTTTATTGATGACCTAGACAAGGGGATTGAGTGTACCCTCAGTAAGTTTGCAGATGACACCAAGTTGGGAGGTGGTGTTGATCTGCCTGAGGGTAGGGAAGCTCTTCAGAAGGATCTAGGTAAGCTGGATCGCTGGGCTGAGGTGAATGGGATGAGGTTCAACAAGGCCAAGTGCCGGGTCCTGCACTTTGGCCGCAACAACCCCATGCAGCGCTATAGGCTTGGGGACGAGTGGCTGGATGACTGTGAAGAGGAAAGGGACCTGGGGGTGTTGGTTGAGCTGCAGGCTGCAATATGAGCCAGACAGTGTGCTCAGGTGGCCAAGAGGGCCAACGGCATCCTGGCCTGCATTAGAAATAGTGTGGACAGCAGGAGCAGGGAGGTGATCATCCCCCTGTACTCAGCACGGGTGAGGCCGCACCTCGAGTACTGTGTTCAGTTTTGGGCCCCTCACTACAGGAAAGACCTGGAGCGTGTCCAGAGAAGGGCAACGAAACTGGTGAGGGGTCTGGGGCACACGTCCTATGAGGAGCGGCTGAGGGAGCTGGGATTGTTTAGTCTGGAGGAGGCTCAGGGGAGACCTCATTGCACTCTACAACTTCCTGAAGGGAGGTTGTGGTGAAGAGGGGTTTGGCCTCTTCTCCCAGGCAACTAACAGGACCCGAGGAAATGGCCACAAGTTGTACCAGAGAAGGTCTAGGTTAGACATGAGGAAGAACTTTTTCTCTCAGAGAGTGGTCAGGCACTGGAATGGCCTGCCCAAGGTGGTGGTGGAGTCACCGTCCATGGCAGTGTTCAAGAGGTGTCTGCATGAGGAGTTACGAGATATGGTTTAGTAGCTTGTGGTAGCAATGGTAATGGGTGATGGTTGGACTAGATGATCCAGTAGGTCCTTTCCAACCTTGTGATTCTATGATTCTATCATCTTCCACAAGATCAGAGCTAGGTGATTTAACACAATAAAGTTGGAATTTTTTATGTATTTGTTTATTTTAAGTCATAGACAGGGTGTCTCTACAGTGCTAACTGAAAGCAGAGATGTATCTAAAACAAACCATCCTGATGCAGACACCAGACATTTCCACAGATAATTCATGACTTTTTTTTCTCTATTCATACGAGGCTTAACTATTACTTTACTTCTGTCCCTATGCTAGTACTGATAGGAAACCCCTTCGGAGGCTCACTGCATGAGAATCTTTATCAATCTTCTGACAGATAAAGCCACCACGTAACAGAATTCTCAGCAGTGGTCCCATTGCTGGTCTCCACTTAAGAGAAGCAGAACTACTGCCATTTCTGGTGGGTTTTGTGCTACATGCAAAGATGTCACTGTAGACTCTATTAAGGAAAGCCTGATGTTGCTTCCTAGCACCTTCCTCTCTCTAAGTTCACTAAGATGGTACACCACGGTATTTTCACTCTGTTACAAGCAATTGCCATAAGAACCTCTGCGTTTACCCTGTTCACAGCCTGAACAAGAATATGAAGAGGTTCTGGATTTTATTACCATCATTACTTTTTATACTGACTACGCAAAAAATCTGTTGGAAACCCTTACCTGTACAAGCTCCTGGAGTTCTCTCTTTACATCTTCTAGGCCACCAATATCTTCCCAGGTAACTTGTGGCACCTCCACCACAGTCTCCCGAAGAGCAGAAGGGTTGCTCTGGCTCAGAGCCCACTATCATTAGAATAAATGACATTATATGAATTCTAACACATTATGTTCACTTGCTTCCGATAAGCAATTAGACATTGCACCCAAAAGAAAGAGGGGCACTCTTGCATTACCCTGAAGTCATCCATGGTCACAGCCAGGGAGTTCATCACTTCAGCATCAATGGTTTCATCTTCTAGATCTATGAGATCCATCTTCTTTCTGATAGCCTGAAGAGCAGCTTCTGAGCAAAGAGCAGCCAAGTCAGCACCAACGTGTCCATGGGTCTCATTTCCCACCTGAAAGCAAAGCACTGACTGACTCACAGGCATACAGGCAAGCACTCTACAAGGGCAAAGTCATAACAGTTCCACTACAAAACACAGCATCAGGAACATTCATCTGCAGAGACAAGCTTTCCCAATAGCATGCTACTCACCTGTTCCAGATCCACATCATCAGCCAGTTTCATATTTTTCGTGTGGATCTGCAGGATTTCCAGGCGCCCAGTTGCATCTGGGATACCAATATCTACCTCTCTGTCAAAACGACCTGGGGAGTACAGAACACGATGAGCAGCTGATTATGTAAACCAAAGAAGCTGCAGTTGCTGTTTTCCTCTGACTGAGCAACATAATGACAAGCCATAAACACACAATTTCAGAAAACACCACAGCTTTGGTATTCTCTACAGAATATATCTGCATAGTTGCAGAGTCAGATCAGAGAAGGAAAAAAGGCCTTAGCTGTTTAGAATAATACTGTATTAACTTCAGTTCAAGATTACAACAAGCAGAGTATTACTGATTTAGTAACTTTTTCCAAGCCTCATTTGTAGAAAAATATGCTTTCCCTAACCAAATACCACAAGAAATTTTTGCTTACTTCCGTCTTTGCATACTCAGCGTAAGACTTTGCAAATTCCAAGACAGACTTAGTTTTTCAGAACTTTCTGCATTACTCATCAATACCCAAATAGTGAAAAGTAAAAACTGCCACTGCAATATTAACTAAGGCACATGTCTATCATTTGTTTCTAGTCATGCCTCTGCATACTGAAGATGCCATTTTCTCCTGCAAACTTGACTTTTTTGCTATTACAGACTTTACCAACTGCTCATACACCAGACATTCACACTGCAGAGTTTTGAAAACCATCAGGATCCTCACCAATAAGAGAAGTCAGATAATTCTTCTGCAACCTGAGGCATAAACATCCCCTCAAGCAGCTATTTACTCACCTAACAGAGGCTACTACACAATTTCAAAATATTTTGTTATTTCTACAAGTTCTAACCTAATAAGACAGAAAACGATATAAAAGTCTAGAAGCCTAGAAATTTATTTCAAACAAGTAGCTGGAGAAAAGTCACAGTCTATGAAACACACAGATGTTTAATATCAATTTCCGCTCAATCTTTCCAAGGGCCCTGAAGCATAGTCTGTAATAAAGTAACCAATATACAAAACAGAGATGACAATCCTAGTTACCAAACCGCCTGAGTGCTGGGTCAATACTGTTAGGTCTGTTGGTAGCTGCCATAACAATCACATGTGCCCTCTGTTTCAGTCCATCCATAAGAGTCAACAGCTGAGATACTATGCGACGTTCCACCTCTCCATGTGTCTACAGAGAGAAAAAAAATGATTAGACTAAAAGCTCTACAGCACAGACCAGAAATTAGTGTTGCACCAGAGCAGACAGACATTACAGCCACAAGCTGCTAAGAAACACTGTGAACCGTATACAATTCCTCTCACGCCTGACTGAAATAAAGCATTAAGCTAACTGCTGCTTTACCCAATACTCAGAGATTCATGCCAACTGTTACCAAAAAGGGTGCATAGGCACTTCTTTAACTCCTATACAGGCTGTTTTTACCTTCTCTCTCTTTGGAGCAATGGCATCCAGTTCATCAATGAAGATGATGGCAGGAGCATTCTTCTCAGCTTCTTCAAAGGCTTTCCTCAGGTTGCTCTCAGACTCACCAGCCAGCTTGCTCATGATCTCAGGACCTGAAAAACAGCAGCACTGTGGCATCCAGAAGAGAAGCAGCCAGCTCCAAGGCATGCAGCTGAATTTTTTCAGAACAACATTCACATGGGAGTATCTATATTTCAAGCCAAAGCAAACACTATCAACCAAATTCACTAAATTTGCAGCTGAACAGGCAAGAACAGCATGCGGAATTACTTTCTATCGTTACTCTGGTGTTTTCAGTTTACTCTAACAGAATGCAGTACTAGTCAATGAGCTACCTTTAGCTGCCTCTTTTCTTACCCTATTTCACACTTGGTGAGCTTCTCTGTAATGTGCCACCACACACTGTTAATGCCAGTCCTAGCTTGCAAGAGAAGCAATCAAATTATATGGTGATGAATTATCAGGGTAGGGAAGGAAAAAGCTGTAAGATACTGAAGTTGTCTCGAATTTGTACTGCACAGGTACACATTTACCTCTGTAAGAACCTATAAATGAGCTCCAAAACAAAACACACACACACAAAAAAAAACAAACAAACAAGCAACCAGCCAAAAAGCAGCCCACACAATCTCCCCTCAATTTATTTATTTATTTATTTGTTTGTTTATTTTTTTTTTTAAGTATAAACACATCAATCCCAGATTGAAGGACAGTAATTCCCTGAGATTTCCTACAGTTGCTGAACTCTAATGCTTACAGATCTATTCCATTTAGATTTTTCCATCACAATGTTGGGAGTGGTCATGAAGAAAAACTATACTCCTTCTGAAAGGCCCAAGGAAAAGAAACTTGACCCTTGGGAGCACAAAGGAGCTAGCTGACTGAAGTGAGCCAGCTGCAGAGCCACTGGTGCAGGCAGGCATTAAGACTTTCACTTCAAGTAACTCACCAATTTACACCAGCTCTGCCTGCAGCACCACCTGCAGCTGCAGTCTCAGAATGAGCAGACAAAGAAAATATCACTAATTCTGACAACAAATGTTATTTTCATTATGCAACAGAAGTACAAGTCTGGAAAAAAAGCTGTCTCGTATTTATACAGTGACACCTTTCCCATGCTCAGGAAGCATATAATTACAAGGGTGACGTGGGGTAATAAAATCTTAAGATAAAATGCAAGTCAATTCCCTACTGTTGGTCACTCCTACGACATCTTGATATAAAAAGCAAATCAAGGAGGAGAAGGGGGAGGAGAACAGAAAAGCAGCAGTCCTAAAGTACAAGTGTTCAGTTAATCCAGCACTGACTGTAAAACGGGACAAAAAAGCATTGAGGAAAACTCAGAATTTGGTCTCCAATGGACATATACTAACAAATATCTCAACTGCTACAGGTGAGAGTGGGCAGCCCATTCCAGCAACTGACTACACTTTCAGAGAAGAAATTTTTCCTAATATCCAACCTGAATCTCCCCGGCGCAACTTGAGGCCGTTACCTCTCCTACTATTTATTATTACTTACGCTGGAGAAGAGGCCTACCCCTACCTCACCACAACCTCCTTTCAGGTAGTTGCAGAGAGCGATAAGGACTCCTCTGAGCCTCCTCTTCTCCAGACTGAAGAATCCCAGCTCCTTCAGCCACTCCTCATAAAGCCTGTGCTCCAGAGCCCTCACCAGCTTTGTTGCCCTTCTTTGAACACACTCCAGGGCCTCAATGTCTTTCTTGTAGTGAGGAGCCCAACACTGAACACAGTACTTGAGGTGCAGCCTCACCAGGGCTAAGTACAGAGGAATGATCACTTCCCTGCTCCTGCTGGCAACACTATTTCTGATACAAGCCAGGATGCCATTGGCCTTCTTGGTTACCTGGGCACACTGCTGGCTCATGTTCAGCCAAGCGTTGATCAATACCCCCATGTCCATTTCTTCCACACAGTCTTTCAGCCACTCTGCCCCAAGCCTGTAGTATTGCCTGGGGTTGTTGTGACCAAAGTCCAGGATCTGGCACTTGTCCTTGTTGCACCTCATCCCATTGGCCTCAGCCCAGTGATCCAGCATGTCCAGATCCATCTGCAGGGCCATCCTACCTCCAGGCAGATCAACACTACCTCCCAGCTTGGTGTCATCTGCAAACTTACTGAGGGTGCACTCAATACCCTCATCCAGGTCATCAATAAATATATTGAAGAGGACAGGCCCCAATACCAACCCCTGTGGAGTACCACTTGTGAATGGTTACCAGCGGGATTTAACTCCATTCACCACCACGCTCTGGGCCCGGCCCTCCAGCCAGTTCTTTACCCAGCAAAGAGTGTACCTGACCAAGCCATGGGCTACCAGCTACTGCAGAATACTGTGGGAGACAGTGTCAACAGCTTTGCTAAAGTCCAGGAAGACTGCATCAGCAGCCTTTCCCTCATCCACCAGGCAGGTCACCCGATCACAGAAGGAGATATGGTTGGTCAAGCAAGACCTGCCTTTTGTGAACCCATGCTGGCTGGGCCTGATCCGCTGGTTGTCCTGGACACACTGTGTGATCTCCCTCAAGATGATCTGCTCCATAACCTTCCCTGGCACCGAGGGGAGCAAGGAATCCCTGTTGGTGCGGTACTGCCGTCTGTGCACCGTTTTTGTAGCAATGGGTACCTGCTGCTCTTTTACTCGTAGCAACCCCACAACAGACGGATCTTCTGACAGGCCAGGCAAAACAGACAGCTGCTTAATGTTGTTTGTGTCTACAGCAGCTATTCCAAAGGCCCATCCATACCCCTTAGGATCCTTGAAATGCCCCCTTCTGAGGTAATCAATACCAAGTATACATGGAGCCCCTGGACCAGTCACAATAGGGTGCTTTTGCCAGTTCCTACCAGTGAGGCTTATCTCGGCCTCCAACACAGTCAATTCTTGAGAGCCCCCAGTCACTCCAGAAATATGGATTGATTCTGTACCTTCATGACTCAAGGGCATCAGAGTGCACTGTGCACCGGTATCCACCAGTGCCTTATATTTCAGTGGTTCTGATGTGCCAGGCCATCGGATCCACACAGTCCAATAAACTCTATTATCCCTTTCCCCCCCCTGACTGAGGGCAGGGCCCCTCTATTTATTACCTGTGGTAACCGGAGCAACTGCACTGGTGATTGATCTGTTTTGTAATTCTCTCACCCGTGCTCGTAGTACATGAGTAGCTTGGTCATGCCACTTCCTCATGTCTTCTCCATGGTCACAAAGGTAACACCACAAGGCAATTCGTGACATAGTATTCCTTAATGGAGCCGGAAAGTGTTTACCTTTAATAGCTAAGATATTTGATGGTGCATGTGAGAAGGAGGGTTCATCGTCTTTAATTAGTTGGATCCGCATTAGTTTTATCAGCTCCTTCATTAGACTCTTTTGATTATTCT
Source organism: Lophura nycthemera (assembly GCA_021292215.1). NCBI lineage: Eukaryota > Metazoa > Chordata > Aves > Galliformes > Phasianidae > Lophura > Lophura nycthemera. The sequence continues at coordinate 127,986 of JADANK010000376.1, read as the reverse complement.
GATCTTCATCAAGCATTTATGATACTACTACAGGTTTCTCATGATTAATCAGTAAAGACACTTGCTCCTGCATTTTATTCAGTTGGTCCGTTATTTGTGAGATGGCGGAAATGGAAGCGTGAGTTGGGGGTAGCTGTTGTTCACAATTTTGGAGCGTAAGAATCAATTCAAAAACCAAGGGTCTTCTCTGTTGGTCCTGGTATCTGTCAAACGTTGCTGCTAGTGTAACAGCATATCTTTATTAGTGCTGTTGTTGTGAGTTTCTGCCATATATCAGGTGTTGTCCTCACTCTCTCAGGGACGTGGTCTTGGCGTGGGTGGTTAGGAACAAAGTTAGGGTCATACAACATTTCCACCACGGCTATTTCCCTCAAGTACTGGATACCCTTTTCAACTGTATCCCACTTTTTCATCACAGGTTTCAAGCCATCTTTGAAGGGGTACCTTTCCTTCACGGCTACTAACACTCGTTCCCAGAGGGTGGCAGCCCCATCCCAACATCGACTAATTCCTCTGTCAATAGCTGGATCTCTGGCAATGGCTCCTAGTTGGCGAGCTTCATTACCATCTGGAGACAAGCTACTGGCCCCGCTGTCCCAACCATGAAGCAACCAGGAAATGAGAGTTTTGTTCGGGTGCCATGTAAACTCCTTTCTTGGATTTCAGTCATCTTCAGAGGCTGACGAGTAGTAATAGAGACTTCCTCTTCATCACTCTCTTCTGCATGTCTCTTAGTTATTCCTTTTGCCTTTGCCGATTTTGGTGGTTCCGAGGAGGGCCCCTCACCTGGATCTTCCTTTACCTCCTCCTCCCCTACTTTTTTCCGTTCTAGACACGAGGACACTCGTTTCCATTTCTTGCCTTCCACAGGGGCAACTGATATTGTTACTGGTGTCTCCTGGAATTGATCAGATTTGACTTGGAGATTCTCCCCTTTGGCTTGAACCTCAGTTCAGAAACTCTCTCTCTCCAGAATAGTACTATATAGGGCGCGGTAAGCACAAGCCAAACCCCAAATAAGTTGTACCTCCTTAGATTTACCTAAGCCGCACTGCCCCTGACTCAAATACTGGCTAAGTTTCTCGGGATCCCACAGGTGTTCAAGAGTGAAATCCCATGACTTTGTGGGTCCCCATGCTTCTAAGATTTTTCCTAAACCTCTCCATATTCCCTGCCAGTCAGCATTCCCTGGTTTTGAAGGAGACTCCTTCCACATACCACGAATGCATAGGAATACATTCAGGGAGACTGATAACACACACAGGAGTACGCCCACAAAAAGGAGCATTAATCCGGCATTCGAAAAACGTGCGACAAACTGAGAACAAAGCCTGGAAACTGGTCTGAACATTGCGTTGTTCGTAAAATTATCTATTCCATTTGTGATGTAGTTGTTTGTAAAATTAGCCATTCCATCTGGGATGCAAGTGTCAAAATTCAAATCATACCACATTGCATGTAAGTACCATACAGGTGTCTCCGTCAGTGCCCTTATTTGGTTATAAATGAACACAATTCCACAGCAAGAAATCATGACATTGATAATTGGCCAGTAAGTCGCGAGGAACATGACAACTTTTAATCCCTTACACAGGACCCCCATGATAAAGAGCGGGTTCATCGCTGGTAGCTGCTAAAAAGGGGTTAATGCACAAGACGAGAGGAGAAGAAAAAAAAAAGAAAAAGCACTGCCCAGACTAAGCAGTGCTCAAAGTTTACAAATATCCCAGAATACTGGCAGTACGCCTGGGCTTTCAAGGTCAAGTTTTTCAGCGCAGAAACCTGAACTACTGATAATATTCTCTAACAAAGCTCTCCGAGAACAGAGAGAGATTTGTTCTAAAAGCTAAAAGGCAACTACTGCCCGCATTCTCCACCAAAAACTGTCACGGAGTTAACTAGATCAATCTATGCCCACGACAGGGGGTAGTAGGCCCCTGGGCCACCCCCGGCCCCACAAAATGGGAAGGAAAAAGGGATAGGGAGATGGAAGCTGGGCTCAAGGAAGGAAAAAAAAAAAAAAACAGTGGCAACGATCTATGGAAGAAAACTTAATTTTACTAACTATGATATCGGAATGCAAGATAACACAATATAATACAATCTAATTGAAATTGAGACTAATAAATCAAATAAGATAGGAGAGCGAGAGAGTTCCTGAGACCGAGTCAAACCTGAAAAGCTTGGTACAGCTAGGAAAGCACCCTCCAGCACCCACTGCCAGGCAGTAAGAGCCCGCCCCACCCAGAAGGGCCAGATCCCATGACCTCCGCAGTGTACAGGGACAGGTACCCGGAATTGGAGCATTAACACTTTAACTCCCAGTGCACTACACGATGTTATGATGTGGAATACTGAAAACTAAAAAACACAAAACCATGACACCAGCCTTCCAGGACCCCCTTACCCTTCAGGACCGAATCCCAAAAGACTCTCCTTACCAGGGTCCTGAATAGTTCAAAAGTCTGCCCTCCAGAAGTCCAAGGTAGCAGTTTTGCTGGCCCCTCTCCTGAGTTCACCAAGAATTGAGAACTCTACCATTTTGCGGTCACTCTGTCCAAGACAGCTCCCTATCTCCACATCTCCCACCAGTCCTTCTCTTTTTGTGAACAGGAGGTCTAGCAGGGCACCTCCCCTGGTAGGCTCTCTTACTAGTTGCGTCAGGAAGTTATACACTCTAGAAACCTCCTAGACTGCTTTTTCTTCACTGTATTGTATTTTCAGTATATATCAGCGAAGTTGAAGTCCCCCATGAGAACAAGGGCTGGCGATTACACAACTTCTGCCAACTGATCACAGAACACCTCATCTGTCTCTTCATCCTGGTTAGGCAGTCTATAACAGACCCCCACCAGGCTGTCAGCCTTGTTGGATCCTTATCCATGGAAATTCAACTTTATCATTCCCAGCCCTAAGCTCAACAACATCAAAACACTCTCTAAGAGATAGAGTATTGTAGCTAAGTTCCAAAGTACTTGTTATAGCTTTCAGGAAAGTTCCTGCCAATTAATATTATATGAAACAAAACAGGCATTGTGCTTTACTTGAAGGAAAAAGAAATGCAATACAGATCAACTTCTTTTCTGAATAAAAGATGTTAGCAACAACAGAAACAAGCAGGCAGGCTCACTGCCTCACTCCTAGCCCTGCCTCATCAACATAAATGAACACCCAGCTAGACAGACTCCAAGTTCCCCCATCACAAAGCTGTCTTTCAACCACTGCTACAAAACAATCAAGCTTAAGGACAGTGCCACTACAGATGCTTTTACACAAATGGTCTCTAAGCATCTCCAAAGAGGCTCCTGAAAGGAAGGAAGGAAGGATGGATGTCAAGGAAACAATATGACTATATAAGCCTTATCTAAACCATTCACTACCACCAGTAGCTACATCAATGACTACACAGAAGATTTGGGTCCAAGTAAGACAAAACTTACCATTAATCAGGAAGAAAAAAGCCCCAGTTTCATTGGCTACTGCTCGGGCAATCAAAGTTTTTCCAGTGCCAGGGGGACCATACAGCAGGATTCCACGTGGAGGCTGGGGTCAGAGACAAGGGACTTAGGTGGTAAGCTAGTATCTGAATGCCTAAGTAGCTTCACAGTGAAATTCCAAGCATTTGATAAAGTCAGTCCAAAATTGTGATGCAAGCTCATGCAACAGCTACCATCCTACCATCAACACCCTTACTATTTTGCATGACACAAAAACCTTGTTAATTACAGCAGTACTGACTCAGAATGCTGCTCTACTTTACAAGTGTCAGTACTTTAATCTGTGCCTAAAACATGTAAAGAAATACTCTCCTAACACCAGCATTCAAAAAATAAATGCAAAAGTTACTTATTCCCATCCAATAAGTATGCTTCTAGATGTAGGAAGCTTCAATAAAGGTAAGATCACTCATCCACCTGTTACACATAGGTGCTTACCTTCACCCCTATGGCCTTGAAGAGTGCAGGGTGTCGAAGAGGAAGTTCTACCATCTCTTTGATCTGAGCCAGCTGCTTTCGGCAGCCACCAATGTCATCATAGCCCACCTCATTTAATGACTCTTCTTCATCCTACCAAGAAGGAAATTTATTAGACATTTGAGTGAAAATAGTAGGTCAATAATTCCTCCAGATTCACAGAACCAGGAATCTGGGCTTTTGTTTAGCACCATTTCTTTGTTGTTCTGAGATTCTCATTTTTCAAGTCTTCCTCACATCTTCTACAATTGTTTCTTAGTTCTGATTCCCAGACGTACAATGGCAATTGCCTGCATGTACCTAGTTCTCACTGGAACCCACCCTCCTGAATAACAGACTCTACTACCAGGTTCCTTACAGACTCTAGCACAAAACTAACTGTGTGATCCTCTGCAGCTAACAGAAAAACAGACAATGAAATCCAGTATAAAATCTACTTAGTCCTTAAACTGTCAGTGATATTTGTAACTATATGAAATATCCTAGCTATCATGCAGTTCTCAGACATAGTGTTTTCTTTTGGGATTGACTCAAACTAAGAGAATGTTGAGATTCAGACATGCAGATAAGACCAGCTGTAACTAATTCTTCTAAGACAGCCCTACAGCATTCATTCAGCTCACATCTGTGCAAATCTCTACTGATCTTAGTTATCCATAACATCAGGCAACACTAAAATCATAAAATAGCCTGGAATCTCAGAGGGACTCAGACCAAAACCCTACAAAGCCAGGAGTATTACTTCAAGTGGGTTGCTCAGTCTGTACCTAAAAAGCACTGAAGGTCTTCAGTCTTAGAGATTCCTGACCTCTCTGGGCCCTGCCCTAAGATTTAGGGAAACCTTTTTCCTAATGCCTACTGGGAATTTCTCTTGAGCCAGCTTGTGCCATTGCTTCTAGTCTCGTCCCTGGTCACAACTCCCTACCAGGTGGATGTCAATAAGCCTGCCCTTTCACCTTCCCTTCTCTAGGCTGCATAAACCCATTCTCCCAGCCTCTTGTTTATTTTGACCTCCAACTCCTCCTCGTTTGGAGGAATTTATTCCTGTCTACCTCTGCTGTGTCCTGAAGAGCACAAACAAGATTCCCTGGTGCCTCACAACTGTTGAGGTGAATTTTTCAGAAGGCAGCTAACTACAAACCAGCACTCTCTCTGACTTGCGGGTAGTAAAAAGGCAGTCACTTCATGAGGCATACCAGCCACCATTATCCCATATCTCTGATATTTCCTACTGTTTATAAAAAGTAAAGTGCCCAACTCCTGACAGACAAGCCACACAGTCTACCTTAAACTTGGGATACTCAAGGCTAAATACTTCAAGGGATTGAAATAAAAATAAAATAAATTATTTGGAAATCAAGTTTCTCACTCAAAAAGCATTAATTGCTTTCTCTTCATATGGCATGAAATCTAGTAGCACATTAAGCCCTCCCTGCTATGGATCAAGGGAACTTTGGAATTAAATGATGCATTTAATGTCCATAAATTCCATTTAATTTCCAGCACAAGATATCTGGAAGCAGATATAAAACCAGCTGCTACCAAATTATAGCAGCTCCTTAACAAACCTAAACAGCAGTGTTATCTCAATATCTGAGAAAGGATACTGGCAGCAAATTTCTCTGACTACTGTCAGGAGTAGCTCATCCCCTGAAGCCAGAGCTTCTAACCATTACATTCTATACACAAAATGTCAAACCAGGAACTGCAAACACTTGTCTAAGGAACAATGTCACTAGAACAGATTGTAGGGATTCAGTAGGAAAACCACATGGCAGGATTCTGCTCACCTCTCGCTTGATGGGCTCTCCTTCACAATGGATTACTGTGTCCGGAGCCACTATGCAGTAAGGACTTGGATCTGTCTCCACCACTTTGAACTCCACTGCACGCATCCCTCCTCGCACCAAGAAGATGTCACCTATAAAATCTCACATTTTTAATAACCTACTGCAACTAACATCTGCAAAACATCAACCCCTATACTACCAGCAGCTCCCAAGGACAAGGAAGTAGGTTACACATGCATATACCGCTGGTATTTTTAATATTGCTCTGTGTTTTAAACTCAAGAGCTGCATGTACTGGGACAACCAGGGCATCGTTTAGATCTGCAGCAATTAAAACTTATCAAATTTCATCCAGAATCAAACAGCAAATAAGAGAAAAGAATACTCTGCCTAAATACCAAATAATTAAAAGCAACAAACCACATTTTCCATTTGGATTCAATTTAACTGTTCTAGAACACTTTTTATTCACAAAAGACATCTTTCTAAAAATAATTCAGATATTGTTTTTTTTTTAAAAAAGTTCTAATTGGTTTACAATTTGTGTTTGATCAGCCACCTAGTCACAAACCTGCCCAAGGTCCAAGTAGTCCCTAATCTTTTGAAACAGGCTAAGAACAGAGTCCAACAGCAAGATGCTCATGCTGTTCCTGTCTCCTTTAGAAACTACCTATCAATTTATAAGAGCTGCTTACTCCCAGTGTGTAGCCCAGGGACAGTAAATAGTGCAATCACAAGTGAAAAGTCATAAGATAGGAGAAATTTTAGTCAGAAGCAATCAGGGAAAAGACAAAACGTCCTAACATAATAAAAATTTATTTTGAATTTATTATAAGTTGCTATTAGCTAGAACAGCTCATCTTCAGAAGCAGAATAACATATAATATTGCACTATGACTTCTGGCTAAACTCACCTACGGAAGCTGGAAAACTTGATTCAATTACTGTTTATACTTTATTAGGATCTATTTGTTCCAGCAGAGCTACTACTAATACAGCTCTAAAAGCATGTTTTGTTTTCTAAGCACTCTCCTAGTTATTAATTCAATTACTTGGAAGAAGTGAATTTAATCAGGGTGCCAGCTGGTATATATCTAACCAATTGATTAACACACAAGCAAACACCCAATCCTGTTAAGTAGTAGCAACTTAATTTAACAAGATTTTATCATAAGTTCTACATAAGCCTTTTCCAATACACTCTCGTCCAATCCAGAAAAAAAAAAAAAATCAGCACCATCAAAATTTCACTCTACAGATGCCAGCCTGATGCTTTGTAGAGATCTGTGCAAGTTCCTAGAAATCTCCTTTACTCAGTCTCAGAACTAGACCACAATCATTGTCATTAGGACTTCTATAACAGGTGCTATTACCTTTCCTGATGGGTCTGTATGCTTCCAGGAAGTATGGCTTGAGATAGACCTCAAACAGATTCCCCGTGATCCCTTCTACTGTGTCATCAATTGGCAGCACATGGATACGTTTGCCATATTTCACATCAGGGCAGGGCTGGATACTGCAACAGAAAAAAAATGCCAGTTAGCCACATAATCTTGGACTTGCACCCAAGCCTGGAAAAGGTTGCGATGTCTCTTCCCAGACCAGTAAAACTTCCAGAAAGGACTCTCCAAATCCTCGCTGACACTCACCTGCCTAAGAACATTTCAATGCTGACAAGGTAAATGCAGTACCCACTGGAAAACTACTCTCTATGATACATGCCTTCATTCACTCCTCTCAAGGAAAAGAGGTCTCCAGATTCGATGACAATGCAAGGGGCCCTATAGTTGCTCCAATGCCTGCAATGGTTCTGTGATTAAACTGAAGAACTCAGTCTGTATCAATACATGGGAACTGTTGAGTCAAAGCCTGAACCACTGATTGAGCACCTGGGGAAAGGACCAGGTCAGCCCTGGGAGCACAGGTGAAGGCAATTCACCTGTGTGACCAGAAGGGGTGAAGACTGGCTGTACCTCTCCTAGACCTCATTTAAGGGCTGACTGGAAAATACTGAAGCTTTCTCCTCTAAATCTAGAATCTTTTGATGTGAGTGAATGTCATGGTTTTATGTTTTTTGGCCTTCGGTATTCCACATCAAAACATCATGTACTGGAATTAAAGTGTTAATGCTCTAATTCTACGTACCTATCCCTATACATTACGGAGGTCATGGGATCTGACCCTTCCGGGTGGGGCGGTCTCTTACTGCCTGGCAGTGGGTGCTGGAGGGTGCTTTCCTAGCTGTTCCAAGCTTTTCAGGATTGACTTGGTCTCAGGAGCTCTCTCTCCCCTATCTTATTTGATTTATTAGTCTCAATTTCAATTAGATTGTATTATATTGTGTTATCTTGCATTCCGATATCATAGTTAGTAAAAATAAGTTTTCCTCCATAGATTGTTGCCGCTGTTTTTTTTCCCTCCCTTCCTTCCCATTTTGTTGGGCCAGGGGTCTACTGCCCCCTGTCACGGGCATAGACTGATCTAGTTAACTCCGTGACAGCGAGCAATCTTCCTTCCTTCCTTTACAGCACCTTTCTGATGTGCTGCTACATCTGTCATCACGCCTTTGTAGTAACAGCTTTCCCAATGTACTGATCTCTCCAATTACTATAGTTGGTGTTATTTGCTCCTTTATACAAGACAAAGAAGTAACTACTAAACTCAAATTGATTAGTAAGGACAGCAATTCCTGCTAAACCAAGGATGGAAGGACAAGATGAAGCTGAAGCAGGGCTGTCACAAGAACATGAGGAGGAAGAGTCAAAATACATAACCATTTGACTCCTAACTGAATAAACTGAGATATGTGGAAAGACTTCAGCCATCACCCAGGTAAACATATTGTCACCTAATTGCTCCCATGCTGAGATAATGGTGTCAGTAGCCTGGACTTAGAAGGAAGTGAAACTAAGCAGCTGAGATACATCTCTACAGAAAGTGCAATTGACAAAGCAATCAGAAGAAGGACAGAAGCCTTCACTCTACAGAAGTCACTTCTCTCAGCTGTGAAGGAAAGAACTTCCTAGAAAACTCAGTATTCTTCCCAGATAGGCAGACTACTATAGACAAAGGCACCCAGAACCTGAGCTAACAAGCTGTACTGGAGATATATAATATTGACCTGGACACGGATAACTTATCCCACGATCCAAAAGACATGAGGTGCCTGTGATCTACGTGGTGGAAATTTGCACAGAGTGCACCATCACTATGTACCACCACTCAAGCAGCAATGGACTGGAAAAAATAATAAAAACCCAATAGTGGACAGAATTGAAAGCCTACTTAGAAAATATGAAGAGAACAGGGAGGGTAAGTCTGTGCGAGTGTAGCCCACGCTGTCCATACAGTACTACAGCTGCAGGTGTGGGAGGTAGGTCAAGTGGCAGGGTGTGTAAGTGTTGTCCCTCTTTGCTCAGGAGACCAGCTTTCTTCTTGACGGTCTCTGAGACCGCAGGCCTAAACATGGTCTCTACAAGACAGCAAGCTTCCTCAAAGATGACCGTGGCAACCCAGACAGAAGGCCTGCCCAGAAACGTGGCTGTTCAGGTCTCTGGCTACAGGGAGTGCCTGAGCCTGCTGCTGCCAGGGGAGGGTGACAAGGATTCCACCGGTGTGAGGTGTGAGCAGGTGGGTGAGCTGCTCAGCCTGGTGGTGAAGTTCAAGGAAGAGGTGGATAGGCTAAGGGCCATCAGGGAGTGTGAGCGGAAGATTTGCTCTCCTGAAGTTCAGGGTCCTGACTCTACTCTGCTTATTTCCCATGCTGCATGCATTAGTGTAAAGGCACTTCAGACAGGCTTTCTGACACACTACCTTTCTAGAGGGGCCCTTACTCAAATCTCCAAAAGAATTCTGAAGTTTTCCCCACTGCTTTCTAGAGAGACACGAGAAGGTTTCGGACAGAGGGGTCAGCAACATTACCTCTTCTGAGGAGTTCCCAGAAGATCCTACAGGACAGTTCAGAGGCTTATCCCCTCCATCTCCTACAACAACATCCCCAAGCCCTTCTCTGTCCCACTGACCTCCACCCACTTCCCCCATCAAATCCAGTTGAAATTTCTGAACTACTTGCTCCACCTTAGCGAGCAGTCATTTTATCCCCATCCCCCTTCACACCTAGTTAAAGCTCTCAACTAGCCCTGCCAGCTCCTGGGCTAGGATCCGCTTTTCCCACGGAGACAGGCGAGACCCGTCCACAGCCATCAGACCAGGCACCAAGTAAACCGCCCCATGGTCAAAGAACCCAAAGTTCCTGTGGTGGCACCAACCTTTCAGCCACTTATTCAAAGCCTGTGTTTTCCTAGACTGCTCTGTATCCCTCACCACCCCAGAAGGGAGAAAGGAAAACACCACTTGCGCTTCCACTCCTTCAACCAACTGCCCTAAACCCCTGAAATCCTTTTTGATAGCTTGCAGGCTTCCCTGACTGATTTCATCACTGCCTACCTGAACTATCAATAGCGGGTAGTGATCAGAGGAGCAAACCAGACCCGGGAGTTTTTTAGTCATGTCTCCAACACGGGCCCCAGGGAGGCAGCACACCTCCCTATGGGTCAGATCCACAAATGGGGCCCTCTGTTCCCCTGAGAGGGGAGTTGCCCACCACAATTACCCTCCTGTCTTTCCTGACAGAGGCAGTCTCAAGGTGTGGGGGTGACCGCCTCACCCTAGGCTCCCTCCTAGGCAGATCCTCCCTTGCCTCCCCATTCACCTCCCCTTCAATTTCCAGCATCTCAAACATGTTGCTTAGCGGGACCTGGAGGAGCAGGGTAGGCAGGCAGGGGGTGCGCCCGTGATGCCAAGACGGGACTCTCTTCCAACCCTCTTCATCTGTCAGGTCTGTCCGACTGTGACAGGGCAGGGGGTCCACCACTTTTCAGGGGATATCTCCCTAGCACCCTTCCCTCCAGCACACCAGCGAGTCACTCCACCAGTCAATCTGCCACTCACACTCCCTGATGGCCCTTAGCCTATCCACCTCTTGCTATTTGACTGCTTCACATTTTTGTTGTTCATTACTAGCAAGTTTTAACTTCTGTATCTCTAGCTCAAGCAATGAGCTGCCTTGAGACACTGTGAGATCAGTTACACTATTATGTAATGCTTTTCTATGTGAATTTTTCTTGTCTAAATTTTTTCACATCTACATGAGTTCATTTGACCATTTAAATTTAGGATAATTGAACTACTCAATTTAACGATAGGACCTAGGCTTATGTAAGTGCTGAAGAGACTTTATGAATCTTTACCATCAGTTCTTAGTATTAAAGTATGATCATAGCCAGGAACATATGCAGAAGTTAACTGAGATCCCTGATGTAAGCCATGGGCTTGGAAACATTTCTGAGTTCTCCTCTGGAAGATACAAAAATACTTCTTGCAGATCCTGTCTTTGCTATTGACTGAATCAACTCAGAGCCAGCACACATTTAGGCAACCCAGAGATATGCAATTGTTGGCAAACCAGTTCCTACCTGATCACATCACCCAGGCGCACTCTCAGGTTGTTGCGAACAACCCTATTCATGCGAATCTTCTCATCTGAGCAGGTATCATCTGACAGAACAATGCAGACTGCTTCTCTCCTCTTTTTTCCTTTTAACAGAACAGTGTCTCCTCTGAACAGCTGTAATTCATCCATTTTTGCCTGTAAACAATAACACTAGAACAAGCTTTTGACAAAAAAAAAGAATTCAAGCATTTGAAGGAGAGTTACATCTTGGAAGTGATATACTAAACCCTCAAAGAGGCAGGATCCCACTATGCTGGTCAAGAGTTCAGAATTAAAATACATTTTATCATGGAAATGCGCTAGAAAACAAAACAACCCACCTCCCTCACTTGTAACATTAAGTATTTGTATAAGAAGTTGCAGCTGTTACATTTCAAGTTAACATACAGCAACAGTTTATGTGTTGCCTAGATTAATTTTTACAGGACATGCACCTGGGACAGTGACACAACACTGTTGTCTTCATTGATGGCTTCATCAACAATTAACCGATTAGGCCTGTTCTTCTGCTTCAGAATAGCAGTTGATAAGTCATCTGCTTTAGAACTGGAAAAGAAAACAGAAGTAATGAGTAAGTGATACCACTCCCCTGCTTTGGTCTCCATTTTCTACAGGGTTTTTTTGTTGTCATATCTTTTAGAAACTATACTTCTTTGTAAGATAGAAGAAAATATTCTTCCTAGGCACCAGTTTCAGGCATTCAAAACAGAATGTTTTCTGGGTATAAACATCAATTCAGCCTCATGGGAATAGCTACAAAGCATCTATGAAAAGAAGCAGTCAATGAGATGTTGCTGACTGTAAGGTGTTTTGCCTAAATGAATTAGTCAGACTCATATAACAAACTTTTGTTTCAGCACCAGTTAAGTCTATTTGGTGTCAAATCCCAGATAAATAGTAGAGTTAAAGAACAATGCTGTAGTTCCCCTGACAGAAAGAGCTGTGAGAGTTTAGCCTGTCAAAATCTATTAGTTAAACTTAGCAAGATAGTAGAAATAATGTAGCGCCCAATAAAACTAGCATGTTTTTTTTAAAGGGTATAAGCACCTTTCTGTAACATCTTCATAGGAGTCACTGTAGTTCTAGCCCACTATACTACAAAAAAATATGACAATTTGTTTGCCTTGACAAAAAATAACTAAATTAAGCAGCAATAAAATGGAAGAAAGGCAGATTAAGTCACTTCCTTCAAAACCTAATACAGCAAATAATTCACTTTACAAAAGAAATAATTTTAAACCAACTCATCCTGAGTAGTTATTGAAAGTTGTACCTTAGCCAGATGAAATTGCAACACTGTTGCAACTTCCCTTGATAGGTGCCTGACTACTTTTCTTAAAGTAATCCAGATGTGCCAACATTTACTGTCATAAAAGAAATGGATTAATCCTGATAAAGAAAAAAGCTTTTCTTTGTAGCAAACATCCACAAAGAGCAGGCAGCTTTCTGGACAACTGTGTTGACTGTACATTTGGCTCCATTTAGCTCTTTTAGGAACAAAATAACCAGAAGAAATGAAACCTTGAGTCGAAGTGGCAGAGCAAGCAATTACAGAGCATGAACATGGACCACTGCAGCAGTGCTCTGTTTGGCATGTTCACTGCATCTTTGTAAGTACATCAGAAAGGTCTGACATTACCTGAGGTACCCCACACACCTTCAAGAAACAAGTTTTTCCAAGCCAGACTGTGCAGTGCTGTCTCCTTTCCCTGACACTTAGAACAGGGGGACAAGCAAACGTGAGTGCTGCAGGCTTGTTTCCAGAAGGCTTTCAAGCTTTGCATAAGCCCTAGTAGCATAGGAAAAGCATTTCAAGTGAACTTTATTTTAAGTGAACAAAACAAAGAGTTGTAAAACGTGTCTCTCAAGGACTGCCAGCACTGGGCAAATCATCTTCCTCCCTTTCATCATTAAATAATGCAATAGTTAAGAAATTAACATCCCTCCCTTTCAATGAGTACATTAAATGTTATGAATCCAACCTCTAAACCCAAAGAAACACAAGGAAAGCTGTTGTGAACTTCTTTTTTGTTTTTAAATGTGTCCAAAAAAAAAAAAAAGGAAAGAAAAAAAGGGCTGGGATTTCTAATAGAAACTAACAGCAATAAGAAAACTGAAAACAATAAACAATGGATAGAAATAAAGTATTTTAAGGACTGTGCATCAGTGTAAGCTCCTAGACACTGGAAATTAATTTAGCAGGTACATTTAAAAACTTGAACTAAGGAACACTAGAAAGCAACAGTACTTCTATTTAGCCTGTTCAAAGTTTGAACATAAACCATACCCCTCTGCACACAAGGCATGGATCTAAAGGCCTTTTGATAAGAGGCTGTTGCCAGACTTTGGCTACGTAAATCGTCACTGAAACTAAGTAGCTATCACTTTGGAATACAGATTATTATGCAGCCTAAAAAAAAAAAAAAAATGCACTGAGACAGAAGATAAAAACAAACAAGAGAAATGGTGCAGCATGTGAAAGCTTTTTGACCAGAGCTTTCAATAAACCAAAAGCTGTATAAAAAAAAAAATAAGTTCAGATAACTTCCAGTACACATCACCACCAAACAGCACAACAAGATGTATACTTTGTTCTGCTGAATGTGAGAAAAAGTTTCAATACTGAAGAACTGAATCTGCCATTTCCTAAGTAAGGGCTGGATCAATGCTGTCAGTACATTACTGCAATTAAAGCAATTGTAAAATTTGGAGGAATTTAAAAAAGGAATGAAGGTCTCCAGGTAACAGCGAACGTATCTAAATGCATGGGGTCAGCTTCAGTTATCTCACCTAACAGCTGTGCAAACAAAAAAAAAGCATTAAGAAATTACATGGTATCAACACAGGAAAGTTATTTTATTTCTCCTACAGACAAAGCAATAACTTCAACAGACAAGTGCCACTCCATATTCCAATAGCAAATTAGAACATCATCACCACCACTTGTCCTTGTTGCACCTCTCCTGAGGGTTCCTCATGCAATAACCAAGATGACAGAGCAAAATACATTTGTGCCCCTTAACCACATCTGGACAATCTCAAAAATCTATGCAGCAGGGAAGGAGAACCTGAACTGCAAATACTAAGCTGGAAGGGAAAGCTTAAGACATGGGTTGTGAACCTCCTCTGCCAACTTTCCTATGCATGCTGGTAAACTCCAGTTAAGGGCCAAGACAGACAAGTTATCCTACATAATTTTCAAAGCTCCTCAATGAGTTTTCTGTCAGAGAGAAACCACAATTTCTCTAGATCATCTCCCCTACTCATCCCTTTAATCTACTCCCTCACTTGCTTTCCCTCTCCCTCTTTTCTTTCACTATCAAAAGCATGAAACTGAACACAAGACAGCTTTAGAGCTGTTTGAGAATTAAAAGAAAATTCAAAGCTTGCCCCTAGACAGAGGGCAGAAGTGAGGACATAATCCCTTGCATAATTAATGGTCAAACTTGTATATAAAGAACATCAATAAAATTGAAGCAAATATATACTAGCCCTAAAGACTAACGATAATGAATTCCCAGGTCTCATTCTTAGCCCTCTTTTCTTTTTCAGTAAAGGACCCATTTTACACTGGAAAAGGGAGAGGTACTTTTTAAAAACTTTAAACACTTCTACATTTTTCAGTCAGAGCATAGAGTTATGAGCACAGCGCTATGAGTTATGGCAGACAATATGAAGACAGCAGAAAATAATTACTGATTAGTGATTATTTTCATAAAAATCACTGATCTCCAAAACTCCAGATAATCTAGGTAACTAAGATATTCCTGCACATCTGTGATAAATATATAGCGAAAAGTCACAGACTCATAACAATTCCAGCTTCAATAACGAAAAAGAAAAAAAAAAAATCATGCCTTCTGTAGGCTGCTGGGGCTTTTTAATCCATGTCCTCACAAACTTTCTTCTGAGACAAACCATTTTTACCATCCTGAGCATGTACATCCATGTTACATACTGACCTACTTTCCCCATTTTATCTATTAAAGCAAATAAATGACATTTTTTATTTTTGGAGCCACTTACTAGAACAGCCCAGGACAACCAAGCAGCAAGTTCATACCCATGCTTGAGATGATAAATTCTCAAATACTGCGCTAGATGAGTATGCACATGAGAATCTCTTCGGGGACCACACTCTTAGCTCTTGCAGTCCTACTTGCTGTGCTAAAGCTCAGCAAGATGGTTGCCAACAGCACGGTACCAAGAACTATAGCTAAAGAGCAACTGTTCTCCAGCTGAGAAGCAAGTTTTGATTTCTACCTTGTGAGAAGAAAGTTGTAGAAACAGACATTTCTTTTTAAAGGCACTGTTCATGTCACTCAGCTGAAAAGACACCTTTTAGACTATCACTTCCATCACAAGCTCATCATGGACACTGAATTCTTGGCACATCTCAACAGAACTGACTCAGTAGGGTCAAGCAGATCTAAATTTCAGGAGTTCCAAGAGAAAAAGAGAACATAAACAACAGACGCTAAAGGAACTAAAAGTGCCTCTGGCAAGGCCAATTAATTATTTCAAGTATTCTTTGATTTAAAAAATTCTGTTCAGGTGTTATTTTTATTTTTCTCAAAAGCCAATGCCATGGTTTGCATATACGAGACAGAAACTGGGAGATTGCTATTACTCAACTCATTTTCAAGAAGCATGAAAAATGATCTTCAGCCTAGAACATGAAGCAAGGCATTAAATATGAAAATAGAGCAGATTGTCTCAGCTGCCACTAGGGCCAGCCCAGCACGTCTGCCTCCTCATGCCAAATCACTCACAAGTCCTAGCTCTAGGAGTACTCGGCGCCTGCGGAGAGGAGACAGGAACGTGCCTCTCTCCCTCCTCCTGTCCGCAGCGCTGCCGTTTCCTCTGGCTCCCGAGAACCCGCGAGACAAAGCCCTGCCTGGCTGCAGCCTAGCGTAGGCGGGACAGTCAAGGGCACAGCAGGCAGAATCAGAGCGAGAGAACCCGGCCCGGCTTCATCCCGCCGTGACTCGACACTTTCCGGAAAGAGAAGCCGGGAGGAGGGCCGCGAAGGTATCCAGGGGCCCCCTGCAGGCACGCGCCAGACCGGGAGCGCGCGAGGAGCGGCCCACTCAACACCTCTACCTCCTCGGAGGTCGCACGACGTAGCGAGATCAGGAAACATCGGCCCAGCCCAGTCTGACCCAGCCCAGGCAACGCTACATCGTGATGAAACAAGGGAAGTGGAGCTAAACTACGCTGGGCCAGGACCAGCGCCTCAGCCGCCAGGCCTAGGCCCCGGCCAACCACCGGGCAGCCCACACTTACTCAGATCCCGAGGCCATGGCGCTGAGGGGGAAAGGGGTGAGAATAGGCGCGCGGCGACGGCTCCTCAAAGTGGGTAGAAGGTCTCGGAGCAGGTTCGTTACAACAGCAAATCGAGACGCTTCACGCTGACTGAACCTCAGAGCCGACTCATCAGAAGAGGAAGCTCCACCCCGCGCCTCTTCACCTGCCTAGCAACAGCGTGCTCTGGCCAATCGGAAATTCCGCCCGGTGAGTGCCTCAGCCAATCGGAAAGGGGAAGCGGGGGAAAGAGGAAATAAAAGAACGAACGCCCTCCGTCCTTCGCCTTCTCTCTCTTCTCTTTCCAATCGTTATGAGTCAAGCGCGACAGTCATCAGCCAATCGCAGTGGCCCTCTCTGTCATGGTTGCTCTACCAGGCAACACGGGCCGGACAGCCAACGGCAAAAATCCGCCAATAGGAAAATCGAGGCGGGAAGGCCCGCCCCGACAGCGAACCTTGCCTCGCGATTGGCTAGCATATGAGCAAAGAGAAACGGAGTAGGGAGCTACAGCCAACGAGAAGGGCGAGAGGCAAGTGACTGAAAGCTCAGAGAGCGTCACTGGTGCGCTGAGCGCGCCCGGGCTCAGCCGTGCAAGCCATATATGGGCGAGAGTACAGGGACTTGCTCCGTAGCTGACGTCACCCAGCAAGGACGGGGGCCCGGGTGCAGAATGCTGGGTCAAGTCAAGCCTTTCACTTGGATCTGATTTTAAAGTGTTTGAGGTTTTTTTGGTTTTTTTTTTCAGCTCTGGAGAATAAAATGCTCTGTGGATAATGGCCTCAGTGAGAGGTGCTGTCAACTCCACCCACCACCTCTGCACAACCCACTGCACTCCAAGTACAGGTTTCCCATCAGTTCTGGTACTCACATTCTTTCATCCCCACCTGGGGAGGTGCTTACTGAGGCTAAGAACATCCTGGGAGTCCTGCTGCCTTCCCTCCACCCTGTTGCATCAGAGACCACTGAATGCTAGAGCAGTCCGTGCTGACAGTTCCTCCCTTGTTTTCCTCCAGGTGCTTATAAAAAAATATATTACCTGGTGCTCTTTTCCAACTCATACTTAATTCCAGCTTCTTCTCTCCTGCCCTCCATTTTTTAAAGCCAAAGTGAGGTGGGACTAAAGAAAAACAACCAAGGGGCCTGTCTGCCACCAGGCTCTCCCAGGTCTGAGTCAAGAGGAATTGGACTCTACTGAATTTAACCTCTCCCAGCAATGTGCTGTTTAACCCCCACAACCCTTCAGCCTATTCAGGGTTAAGACCAAATGCTTTCCCGATCAGCACTGACCTGTTGTCATGGTTTTAAGGTTTTTGTTATCGGTATTTCTCATCATAACATCATGTCATACACTGGGAGTTAAAGAGTTAATGCTCCAGTTCCGTGGTTCATAGATAGCTCTGGGTACCTGGTTCTCAGAAGAGAACTACATACTACATACCCCAGAGGACTTTGCGTTGTTCTGTTTCCGTTTTCCGTTCAAGGGAAAAGATAAAACTGTTTGCATATCATGAGATGTCCCCTCTTTTCTCTACTGCTCGGCCCAGCTAGACGTCTCACCTCAGCATTAGAGTAAGGCCTTCAGTATTCAGACACTCTTTCTCTCATTTTATTTGATTTATTTAATTCAATTCTTATTATATTGTATTATTGTATTATAGTGTTATCTTGCATTCTGATATCTTATTTAGTAAATTAGTTTCTCTTCAGATCGTTGCTGCTGTTTTGTTTTGAGGCCCATCTCCCTACCCTTTCCCCTTTTTTTCCTTTTCTCTTTCCCAGGACATGGGTCTGTGGGTCCCCCCAACCCTGCTAGTCATGGAACCAGGCCAAACCAGCCCGTAAACTGTTGACATTCTTGGTGGAGAATGCGGGCATAGTCTGCTTTTTGGCTTTTAGAACGAATCTCTCTCTGTTCTCGGAGAGCTTCGTTAGAAAGTTTATCAGTGCTGCAGGTTGCTGAAACTGCAAACAAGGCCTTGAAAGTCCAGGCAAACTGCCAATATTCTGGGATATTTGTAAACTTCTGCTTCTGTAAAGAAAAAAAAATTCTTTCTCTTGTAAAACTGCTTTTCAAGGGAATGCATGCCATCATTTTTTCTTTCTTAATGCTCAAAATGTGCTGGGCCTTAATTAAGCTTGCTACTTTGCTCTGTGGAGCACTGATGAAACACTGATGAAAATACCTACCTGGTATCTGCATACAATGTGGCATACAACTCCAGAGGGAGCTGCTAATTCTACAGAACGTGTGGTTTTTAAACAGGCTCCCAGTCTCTCCCTTGAATCATTTATGCGGTTTTTGAATGCTCATCCGATGATCATGATGATCACATTGTCAGTCTCCTTGAACGTACTCCTCATCAGTATCTGTATCTATAATATTTTGAGGAAGCCTTCCCCAAAGCCAGAGAATACTGAGTGGCAGGGAGTGTGGAGGGACTTGGGAGAGACATTAGAGAGATGAGCATCCCAGGTGTCATGGGACTTTACTCCTGAACACCTGAAAGACCCTGAGAGCCTAAGCAGATATTTGAGACAGGGATGCTGTGGCTCAGACCGATCTGAGGAGACACAAATTATTTGGGGCTTGGCTTATGCTTATCAGGCCATATTCAGTACTATCCCAGAGAGGGGGAGAGTCTCTGAAACTGAAAGGGAGAGCCTCCGAGCTGAAAGGGAGAGCCTCTGAGCTGAAAGGGAGAATCTTCGCACTGAAAGAGAGTGTCTCCAAGCCGAGAGGGAGAATCTCCAGGTCCAGAAAGAGAGTCTCCTAGTTGAGAAAAAGAGTATCCAAGCTGAAAGAGAGAGTCTCCAGGAGAGAGTCCAAGCCTAGAGGGAGAATCTCCAGGTTCAGAAAGAGTCTTCTATCCGAGAAACAGAATCTCCAGACTGAGTGAGAGAGTCTCCGAGCTGAGAAGGAAAGTTTCCAATCCCAGAGAGAGAATCTCCAGTCCAAGAGAAAAGACCTTCAATCTGAATGAAACACCTTCCAATCCAAACAGGAAACCCTCCAAACCGAGTGAAACTCCCTCCAATCCGAGCTTGACAACCTTCAAACTGAACAAGTCAAAGTTCAGTCTCAACAAGACAGCCTCCAAGCTGAACGAGACTTCCTCCTAACAACAAGACAGACTCTGAGCCGAGCTGGAGAGAAAGAGCACTGAAACTGACCAACCTGATGTGAGCGGTAGATTGTGTTTTTGCAGTGGAAATTCCCAGTATTTCTGTATGCAGTATAGGATAAGTTGTTTTTTGCAAAGAAAGCTGCTGAACAAAGAAAAGTTGAGACTGGGACGTTCTGACCTCAGTAGAATTGGCACAGGCACTAGGTAAGGTAATTATATAGGGTAGGGGAGAGTCTGGTACAGGACAGAATGAGTGTGCTAATTTTTGAAAATATTGTCCTCCTATCGCCATAAAAAGTCAGAACATAAACGAAAGACAATGCGTTGGTAACAGACATTGGATGGAAAAAAAATGTAGCAACAGCGTCAGAATATTGTGAGCCTGAGACGCTCAACCAATGAGTGCCACGAGAGGCATTACCTGCATCGGACCCAGGGTATATAACAGAATGGATTTCACTGACTAGTTGCACAATTTCTCCCTTGTCAGTGGGGTGGGGGGGGGGTGCACCCGTTATTGCAATAATGAATAAACTGCTCTTCACAAAGACCTTTGCCTGATTATAATTTTTTTATTTTGAGTGTGTTTCTCAAAATTTGGTGCCAAAACCCAGGAACAACATTGCCTGCTATGAGCCTCTGCCTCTACAGCACAGGACAGTGCACCCCACTCTTATTTCTGCAGCCCCGTGAATTGGTGGTGGTTCATTGTAGAGCCAGCTGCGGAACTGAGGCTGTTTTTTAGAGGCAAGATCTGTGAACAGCTGGGTGCAGCGTCTGATGCATGGACTCAGATGTGAACGATCCAAATTGTTTATTACAAGTTCTCACATCACTTATATACCTTCATAGGTTTTCTTTTTCTAGCATCCACCCCTACAACTTTCCCATCCACCTTTACATGTCAACAGAGCATTCTACAAAACGCTCTTCAACTGTTCATGCAGGCGCTTATCCAATCAGAGCCTTGAGACGTTCTTTCTTCTTCTAGAGGTGTCCTTGGTTCTCATGCTGTTTATCTTACTCCACGGCTGCTGCTCTGAACAGTTTTTCTTGTATTCCCACAATTCCCCCTTTTTTGTTTATTCGCAAACTACTACCATACTATAAAATAATAACACTAATTTATTATAAATTGATTTATAACTCATCAAGGCCTCGATTGACAATAGTCTAAATGTGAGAGACAAGGCAAACATAGCATAACAATAAGAAATACTGTTAACCTACTAAAAAGAACAAACACATGTTTGGCCTGCAACTCAAGTTTCTGCAACATAGAAATAAATCTCTGAGAGTCCCGTTCTGTGTTAATCTGTAACTGGTTAGAAAAAGGTCTTCAACTTTTGTATATTCTGATATACTGATTTTGAACGATCACTAAAATTTGTACAACAGATGCTTTTAGAGTGTTCATGATCATGCCTTTGGGCTAATAGAAAATTAATGGTCGTACAACCAGATAGAATCAGTATTAGTGGGCAAATGTGCTAGAGTATCACTAGGGGCATTATTACTTACCAACCTTTGAGAAACAACAAACTGCGGAAAAGGAGAGAGAAAGAACATGATGGTGGTGAATGTGATAGGCAGTGCCAGCAGGGCATCCCCTGCTTCAAGGTGCACTTATCCTCTCTCACCCATTGCAGATTCTCTCTTGTTTTTATTCTTCTCAGGGTCCAAAGGGTATTTTCCATTTGTGCACCGCATCCGCGTGGCCAGTGCGTGATACAGAGCCCAAATGGTATACCTGCTTGCAAACAGAATAAACCATCAAGGTTAGCTCTCCTAGCGTGCGCCTTTGTCTCATGTGATGCATGGCCATATTTTAAGAATCCTGATTAGTGGGATGAAAGAGAGTATTCCAAGGGCTGGTAGTAGGCACTATGTGACCAGCAAATAGCTGTTGTCAAACT
Organism: Lophura nycthemera; assembly: GCA_021292215.1. Classification (NCBI taxonomy): domain Eukaryota; kingdom Metazoa; phylum Chordata; class Aves; order Galliformes; family Phasianidae; genus Lophura; species Lophura nycthemera. The sequence goes on along the minus strand of JADANK010000376.1, from coordinate 106,362 downwards.
AGCCTATGTAAATCCAGCAACTTTTCCTCTGTTAAGGGCCACTGATCTACCCAAATAGGTTGTTCTGTTTTCCAAGCTAGGGGTATAGGTTGCTGCCAATCAATGGCCCTTATTGAAAATTTGTCTGCAAAATCATGCCCCATTGACTTAAAAGATCACGACCCCACAAAGTACAAGGAAAAATCATAGAATCATAGAATCACAGAATCACAAGGTTGGAAAGACCATAAAGATCCCTAGTCTAACCGTTTTCCACATTACACTGCTACCCTAGCTACTAAACTAGATCTCGGCAGCTCCTCATCCCAGACGCCTCTTGAACTCCCCGGGACGGCGACTCCACCACCACCTCCCTTGGCAGGCCTTTCCAGTGCCTGACCACTCTTTGAGAAAAAATTCTTCCTAAGTCTAACCTAAACCTCTTCTGATACAACTTGGGCCTTTCCCCGGGTCCTGTCATTGCCTGGGAGAAGAGGCCAAACCCTCTTCACCACCACCTCCCTTCAGGAAGTTGTAGAGTGCAATAGGTCTCCCCTGAGCCTCCTCTTCTCCAGACTAAACAATCCCAGCTCCCTCAGCCGCTCCTCATGGACTTGTGCCCAGACCCCTCACCAGTTTTCGTTGCCCTTCCTGGACCAGCTCCAGACCTCAATGTCTTTCCTGTAGTGAGGGCCCAAAACTGACACAGGTACTCAGGTGGCCTCACAGTGGAGTACGGGGGAAGATCCCCTTCCCTTCCTGCTGGCCACACTTTTAATCACCAGGGTGCCGTTGGCCTCTTGGCCACCGGCACACTTGGCTCATTTCACGGCAACCAACACCCCCGGTCCCTTTCCTCTTTTCACAGTCTCCAGCCACTCTTCCCCCCTTAGCGCTGCATGGGGTTGTTGGGAAAAAGTGCCGGAACCCGGCCTTGGCCTTGGTTTGAACCTCCACCCATTCACCTCACCCCCCCACTTTTAATCCCTCTGAGGCCTTCCCCTCAGGCAGATAACTCCCACCCCCAAACTTTGGGTCACTGAAACTTACTATAAACCTCAATCCCCCTTCTGGTCACAAAAAAAAAAAAAAGTAGGTGAAAAAGGGGGGAAAAAAAAACTTGAAAGAAGGGAAAAAATACCCCAGGGCAGGCCCCAGCCATTTTTCCGGGGGGGGCCGCCGGAGGGGGGAGGGGAGGCCCTGTGGAGAACCATGTCAAAGGCTTTGTGAAGTCTAGGTAGATACATCAACACCCTTTCCCCTCTACCAGGCTGGGTCACCCAGTCTAGAAGGAGGAGGTTTGGGCAGGACGACCTGCCCTTTCATGAACCCGTGTGGCGGGCCTGATCCCCCGGCAAACCACGCACATGCCGTGCGATCCACCCAAGATGATTTGCTCCATTCTTTCCCTGGTACCAAGGTCACTGCAGGGCCTGTAGTTCCCTGGATCCCCTTCGCCCTTTTTGAGTGGGCCAATTTGCAACCCCATCCCTGGGACCTCCCATTCCAGGACCTGTAATGGAAGGTGGCTCGGTACCCCCGCCAGCTCCCCTCGCACCCGAGGGTGTAGGCCTCCAGTCCCATTGGACTTGTGACGTCCCAGATGGAGGGACTTCTCGACGTCTCCACCTGAACGCGGGGGTGTTTTTGAGTACGTCCCAGACTTCCAGACAGGGCATAAAATTCCCGGGATAACTGCTGGCTATTAAAGGGCAGAGTGAAGAAGGCATTGAGGACCTCAGCTTTCTTGCCTCAGTGGCCCATTCCCTGCTGCATCAATAAAAGGATGAAATTGTCCTTGGTTCTTCTTTTGCCACTATATTTTATAAAAGGGGATTTTTTAATTTGTCTTTTACTGCAGTGGCCCAATCTGAGTTCAAGTTGGGGCTTTTGCCTTCCTAACTTTCTCCCCTGCATACCTTAAGCTACTTCCTTGTTCTCCCCCAAGTTCCTGTCCCTTCTTCCAGAGAACATAGACTCTCTTTTTCTCCCGGTCCAACGTAGTTCCTGGCTCATCCACACAGGGTTGTTACCCCTGGATCGCCTTAAACGGCACTCAGGGACAGCTTGTTCTTTTGGCGCCTTTAAAAGATTTTCCGTTTGAGGAGGGTCCAGGCTTCCTGGCCCTTTACCCCTTAAGAAGCGACCCCAAGGGACCCGTGCTACAAGCCCCTGAACAGATCCAAGCCGCCCTCTGGAAGTTCAAGAAATAAATTTTTGCGGTCATCTTTTGACACCCCAAAAAAAGTTTTTACTTTCCATGGTCGCTCTGCCCAAGCGGCCCCAACCTTCACTTTCCCACCAGCCCTCGTTAGCGAAATCGGTCTGCAGGGGCACCACCCCTGGTAGGCTCTCCTACAGTTGCAATAAGGAACACTTCCACGCACTCTAGAAACCTCCTGGACGCTTCCTCTTGCTTTATTATCTTCCAACAATGCAGGGAATTTAAGCTCCCATGAGAACAATCTGGCGATCGCGTGCTTCGCGACTTGCTCATGAAAGCTTCATCCAACTCTTCATCCTGGTTAGGCGGTCAATAGCAGACTCCCACCAAGATGTCGCCACTACAGGCCTTCCCCCTGATCCTTACCCAGAGACACTCAACTCTGTCATTACGAAGCCCAAGCTCTTCAACATCAAAACAGTCTTTGATATAAAGGGCCACACCACCACACAAAACTAGACTAAAGGTGAAGACTCAAAGAGAGGAAGACTACTAACTTCATCCCCACAACCACCAGAGGAAGACCCCCGCTATGAACCACGCATGTGTCAAGGGCATATTGGCAGCATACAAATGAGTTTCTGGAAAATTAATGAATATGTAACTAAATTTCAGGACATGTTTTGAATATGCATAAGGTTGCTTTACAAATTTGTACCGCTCTTGCTTGTTGGTGTGTGTGTTAGGAGGAATTATCCCCCACGTACCCAATGATACGCATCTCGTTGAATAAACGTGCATGCTTTATAACCTAACTCTGGGTTATACAGTCTGATTCCACAAATCATTTGCTGTCATGGCACGTGGTCTCGCACTCTTCTTCCTGTTTCCTGGCTGATCACAGTGCTGTGCAGCAACAGGGAGTTAAGATAGGTATTCTCTCACCCAGTGTAGCCCCCTCCTGCACCGGGGAAAGGGTCTAGTTGGAATAGCACATGCATTTTTATTTGTTTGCTTAGGCTTTTTGCAGTCCCTTTGTACATGACCGGGTTCCCCACAATTGTAACATTTTGTTCTTTTAGCTGACCTTGCATCGAGTCAAGCTCCCAGCGTGTCTGCTAGCAAGTCCATTTTATGACTTTCTGTGCCTACATCTTGACAGGCTTTAATCATGTCAGTAATGGATGTGTGGGAATGGAATGTTGTTTCTGCATTTGATATTAAAAAGTAGCAATTGGTTTGAAGAAGTAGAACATAATGCATTTGTATTCTGTAACTTATCCTTAGAAATAGTTGATCTAAGAAGTAAAATACTATATCTGTTAGCGGCATGTTTTAGAAACATTATTACTGAATTACGTGATTAATTCTTTCTTGCAAAACTGTAATAGTTGTTAAATGTTCCAAACAATGCGAGTATAGTGTGCTAGGGATTAGAAAACACATTGTAGAGCTGTTCTGTTAGGATAAGAAACTCTCAGCAAAAGAAAGACAGATTTAGCAAACATCAAAGAAGTTAGGGCCTCTACACAAGGCCGAACTGTCTCACTCTGTGAAAAGGTTGGGGTGTGAAGGCAGGCACCAGGATACTCCCCTGTCTTTCTCCCAAGCTTATCTTTGTAGAAAGAAGGACAAGCAGATATCCGCAAAATAATGATCAGGTGTGGAATAAGTTAATTAATTAACTACAGATTTATGCAGCAAAAATTTATGTTTGTCCAATGTTTCCATGTTTAGTGAAGTGTCAAGAAGATTGTGAACCTAAAGTACTCAACCAATGAGGAACTAGGGGAGAAGGAGATAAGCGTCGGGGAATAGGGAATAAAAGATGTAACACTGTTTTCTGTGTGCTCTCCTGCTTGCAGGAGGCCCGCCATTGCAATTGCAAATAAAATATGCTTTATCAGAGGTACCGTCCTAGAAAATTATTTGGATATTTCCTACAGATGGATCTGCATTCTTTAAGGATTGTAAAACCTTTCAACAGTTTGCATTTGCATTGTAAATGCGGTATTTGACAAATTAGTATCAGGTATCCGATGGATAGCACGCAACACCAAAGTGTTCACTTGTTCAAGGCATTGCCTATCCATCTGTGCGTGGGCCTGAGGTGTTGCCCGGACCCCCTCCCCCATGAGTTCCTCCATGCCAATATGATTTAAGTTATTCAAATTATTCATAGCCTGGATGGTAGCCTGTCCTCGGTATTCAGTCATAAACACGCTAAATTGCATGGGAGACAGGATCGTTCATAACAGAATTTTCCAGTCGTGAGGGGTCATAACTGTCACCAATTGCAACAAAAAGGTTATATGAGACTGAACTCCATAATCTCTCACTGACTTCCTTAGCTTCTTTACTGCCTCGTACGGCAGGGATTCCCACTGAGGGAGCTGATTTGGACAATACATCACAGGAAAGGCTTGCATCGTATCAGCATCACCCCCTAATATTGCTTCTTTTCTGCACTTCTCTAAAGCACCGTAGTACGTTGTAGAAGAATTTGTCTTTCCCGTACCCTTCAAATTATCATCAGGAGGGAAAATAATCGGTTTGTCTTCCGGACCTACTGGACCAGGATTTAAAAGTTCCTCTAGTTCCGGTCCGTCCTTATCTTTAACCAAGTTACACGCAGGCTGCAGAGACGCAGTAGCAGGCAACGTAGGCGGGGCCGAGGGCGGGAGCGACGCGACGAGTGACGAGGGCAGCGTCGAAGGCGGGAGCGGAATGAGCGCCGGGGGTGGGGCCAAAGGCGACAGCGACGGGGGGTGTTGCGATTTCTCTTCTCCGCGGTCAGGGGTGGGGTCGGAGCTGCGGATCGAATCCGGACCAGGGCTGCTTTCTGCACCGAGGGGCAGCGGCGGGGGTGGGAGGGAGGGCGATGGGGAATAGTCGGTAGAAATTCTTCCTTGTCGAATTTGTTTAAGCCCTTCCATTATTTGGTGGCAAACAGATAAAAGTTTAGCGGCCGTTCTGTCTTCAGTAATAGAAGCCTCCCAGAGTTTTGCGCCAATTTTGTCCCAAAGCTCTCCATCAAGAGAGAACCCAGATTTCGGAAATTCAGGGACATTTTTGCTTATCCATTTGAGAAAAGTAGCTAATGCTGAGGTAGATACAGGCTGATCCTGAAACGTTAAAACTAACTGTAATGCTGCAAGCTTTACTTCCTGCTCCTTCGTTAGTGAACTCCCCATAGTTCCTGACTGCTCACATTCTGCCCTGCAGAACGGTGCGGGCGCACGCAAAACAATCTCTCTGTAGTTCAGTCGGGCGGCGCTGCCGGACCAGGCTCGCTTTGCCTTGGCTTGATTTGCCCCACGCAGTGGGTGCCATTTGCAGCGTCTGATGCCCGGACTCAGATGTGAATGATCCAAATGGTTTATTACAAGTTCTCACATCACTTATATACCTTCACAAGTTTTCTTTTTCTAACTTTCCCATCCACCTTTACATGTCAACAGAGCATTCTACAAAACACTCTTCAACCGTTCATGCAGGCGCTTATCCAATCAGAGCAGTGAGACATTCTTTCTTCTTCTAGAGGTGTCCTTGGTTCTCATGCTGTTTATCTTGCTCCACAGCTGCTGCACTGAACAGTTTTTCTTGTATTCCCACAGCTGGGGGATAGGAATGGACAGCGGGCACTGCAGTTTTGTGTGATTGACCTGATAATTCCTGGCAACTCTGTGCACAGAGAAACCCCAGATGGGATCCTTGAATCTGTTTACTCCCTGTACCTTTCCCTAGGATTAAACTCACTCGCTTTCCTCTATGGAACGGCGTTACCCCCACACTTACCATCCTGGCCTCGAGTCAAGTCCTGTAACTACAGGACAGAGGCTGGAGACAGCTGAGATTGGCTTGGATCAGCCCCTGAACAGCCCACCTGAACTGAGCTCTGCGACTAGTGCTGGTGCTGAAAAGAAAAAGTTCTGCCAGCTTGAGAAAGAATTGGAACAATGCAGAAGGGATATCATAAATTCTCCTTTTCCTAAATCTAACTCCATTAACCCCACTAACACTTCCACCTATCCTCTTAGGGAAGTTCCAATGTTATCAGGAGATATAGGATATGTAAACTCCCCACTTACTAGGGGAGAGTTGAGAAATTTTAAAAGGGAAATGAAATCTTTAATGAAAGATCCTATTGTATTAGCAGAACAGTTTGATCAATTCTTGGTCATCTTTAGCTTATAAAATACTGAGACTTAATTTAACTGGGAACACCTTAAGAATGGGGTGTTAACAGGGGTTGAGGGATCAGGAATGATAGTTTTGCTTTTTGAGACTACTGAATTAAGATGGGAAGATAAAATAGTCACAGGGCAATTGTTATATGTGCCAGAAGCAGGGTCCAATTTATTGGGGAGAGATTTAATAGTTAAATTAGGACTGCAGTTGAAAACTTGTGGAACAGGTAAAAAGGTGTCAATTAATTTGTTAACAGCTGATGATGACAAAAAAATAAATCCAAAGGTGTGGGCAGGGGAAGGAAACCGGGATGGACTCGCAATTACTCCCTTAAAAATAACTGTCCAAGGAGGGAGTGAAGCTGTGAAACAGCGACAATATCCCATACCTTTAGAAAGAATAATGGGTCTAGAGCCTGTAATACAAACATGGGTTAAGGATGGTCTTCTGGAACTCTGTATGTCACCCTATAGCACCCCAATTTTGCTGGTACAGATGGCAGATGGCACCAATTGGCTGGTGCAAGATTTAATGAAAACTAATGAAATAGTTCTCAAGTGACACCCCATGGTTCCTAACCCCTGTAATTTAATGAGTCTGATTCCACAAGAACATAAATGGTTTAGTGCAATAGAACTAAAAGATACTTTCTGGACCTGCCCTTTGGACTGAGAGAGTTGAGATCTTTTTGCCTTTGAAAGGGAGGACCCAGAAATGGGATGAAAGTAGCAATATAGGTGGATTGTTTTATCCCAAGGATTCCTGGAATCACCTAATTTATTTGGACAAGTGCTGGAGAAAATTTTGGGAAAGTTTCAGGTTGAAGAGCGGGTAACGCTGTTAGAGTATGTGGATGATGTACTGATTTGTGGAACAGAGGAGTCTAAAGTAAAAGAGACTATAAGTAAACTGAATTTCTTGGGGAACATGGGCTAAGAGTGTTTAAAAATAAACTGCAGTATGTGGAAAAAGAAGTCAGATACCATGGACATATTGTTGGAAATATCCAAATAATTTTCGTCAGGATGGTATCTCTGATAAAAGCAGATTTTATTCACGATTGCAATGGTGGACGTCCTGCAAGCAGGAGCGCGCCTATGGACATAACATGACAGTCTTTATACCCTGTTTTTTCCCTAATAGGTCCCCTATTCTACTATCAAGCTGGCCAAAGTAAAGAAAGATTTTGTTCACACCCCTAGGAAATCAGAGTATGTGTGGAAAGTGCCACTAACAGATCTTGTTGATTGAAAAGGAATCAGAGGGTTATTGGGGACCTGGAACATTTTTCACCACTGGCAACCACTGTGCCTCGTGGTCCCTTACTCAAAAAGCTGCTTATTGGGACGATTACTCCCTGGGACAACTGGTGTTGATTGATTTGCCCTACACTGGTCCTGTCCTTTTAACCCTCAAAGAGCCTCTTAATAAACACATCTGGAAGGCTCAAGACGATCAGGGGAAAATGTACAAAATTAACCATCTGGATTTCACCTACCTTCTAACTTTGGTTCATTTGAGACCAGGAAGTTTTTTTATTTTCTTTTCCAGTTATGCTTTCTCTAACCTTGGTTCCTCTGGAACTGGGAAGTTCTCTCTCTTGTTTTCCAGATGCTAACAAATGCCAATCCTGTTGCTGTGCCTCACATGTCCCCTTCTCACCCTGCTCTTTTCTCTGGGATCCCTGTGGTATCATTAGTGTGACTGTTTTGGACAGGCATCTTCTTCAGATTAATTTTTGTAATTGCTTATGCTGACCTGTGAGAATCCTTCTTTGTTTTTTGGCTCAAAGCTTGCTTCCTGAGGTATTTCTTGTGATAAGACTGACTTGTCTAGGAGATGAGTGATGGGTGTTGCCGTGTGGCAATCAACATCACTGTGTGGACAATTTTAGCTGTTTGCCTCCGGAAGAGACTGCTCATGAGTGTTTACTGGCAGAAGATCTAGCCTGTGACCAAATAACTCCAGCTTGCTATGGGAAACTGGGGGATGATGCCATTGTATCCTGTGAAGGCAAGATACAAGTTGGCGCCTCCCTGTTCCCTCTTATCTGCTGGCAAGGCCAGGAAGATAGGAACAAAGGAGTTTCCACTGAGATCGCAGAGCCAGAAGCTGCCACTCCAAGGAGAGCTGACTCAATCACTTGGGATTTGAGCTGTCACTCCAAAGACAGCTGACTCGACCACTTTGAAAGCATTGAAAAGGGGCCATCATCGCCATGGTTGTCGTCATCCTCAACAGAACAACAACACCCGATGACCCACCACTACTGAAGATCAAAGGCTGAACTATGAACCACGCTGGATCCATGGTGGTGACTATTTCCCTCTTGCTTCCTATAAAGACTCCTTGCTTCTTCTTTCCTATCTTTTCTATTGCCCTCCTTCCCTTCCCCATTACCCTAATTCATAATAGTGTCGGTCCTCCCCTTTCCCATCTCCCTAATTAAGATTTGTAATAAACTGGTCGGACCAACATTTGAACCATTGTTTCTTAATCTCACGCTGGGTATACAGATGTTAAAAGAACCTATAAATTTGAGTGAGACATGACCCTGTCACATTCACTGGCTGATCATGGTCCCATGCCCATATTGGACATACTGGGCATATGGGACCAAATTCTAATTCTAACAGAGGGCTTAACCCTTTCAACCGCGGTTACGCACAGTAATGAAATGTATTCGGGAAATGAATGGGGCCGGGATAGTACTGGCCGACTCCCGCAACTCTGGGGAGATGCAGGACAAAGAATAAAAATAGGGTGTCAGATGCAACAAGTGATCTATGTGCTCTGCAACACCCCTGCAGTCTTCCCTATCAGCACTGGGAACCAATCAGTATTATCTCAATGGGAAGGAATTAATATAAAAGACCACCAGTTAATTGTAGATGCACTTGCCATAACTCAAAACAGTGTCTTCCTAGCTCTTAGTTGTAGAAGGTAAAGGAAACGCTTTACCTACTGAAATTCAAAAGGTAATTTGGGACAATGCAGACAAATTTGAAAGAGAATTTCAGTCTTGGTGGCATCTAGTTAATTTTACTTATGATCCTATGAATAACTATGCCACAGCTTTTGTCCTAACAATATGCAATGCTTTGGTACATACCATATACCTAATCATTGTGCTGGGACAGAATCACAATGGGGTTATACTCTACCTATTAGAACACAGAGTATGGGCCCAACAAAATGGAAACAAATGGCAAACTGTTGATGTTAGTTCATGCGCTGTATGGGAACAACAAGGATTTATTTGTGAGAGTAATGCCATCAAGGCTCAAGACATTTGTCTTGACGCTGAGCAAAGTATTTGCCATTTTGAGAGGTACCCCAATGAGACGCCTGAAATATGGTTTTATGATTTTTGGTTATCGGTATTCTACATCATAGCATCATGTAGTGCACTGGGAGTTAAAGAGTTAATGCTCCAGTTCCAGGCACCTGTCAGGAAGAGAAGAACTACATACCCCAAGGGGCTTTGCGTTCAGAGAGGAGATATAACCCCTGGCAAGATCACGAGACCTTTCTTTTTTCGGCTCTCCTCTCTGCTGCTCGACCTGACTGCGCATCTCACCTCAGCATTATGGTGAGGCCTTTCCACCTTTTGGACACTCTCTCATTATATTTGATTTACTAGCTTCAATTCTAATTATATTGTATCATAGTGTGTTATGTTGCATTCTGATACCATATTTAGTAAATTAGTTTGTTTCTCCCCGGATCATTGCCGCTGTTTTTAATTATTCGTGGTCCCGTTTCCCTTTTCTGGATGCACAGATCTGCAGATCCCTCCACCCCGCTAGTCATGAAACTGGGCCAAACCAGCCTGTAAAACGTTGACATAGGTAATATTACTGTAGATACAAGCAATCATTCAAATGGCTGTGTATGTAACTTTACTAACATTGTGGGATGTGACTTCAATTATTCAGTTCCAGTTACATCATATCAGTTGTTGTGGTCCAATTGCACATTAATCCAAGATTTACTACCTACCCCAATTGGAATGAATCTTGCTTTAGTAAAGAAATTACTGCAACATGATGATCTGCACCAACTGTTAGAATGCATCCGAGATAATGGACAAAAAAACAACAGAAAAACTGTGATTACTATTTACCATGATAGAAAAGAGATGCATCGTGTCCTGGAAAGGGTGAAGAAGGTTGGAGTACACCATTGGTGGAAAACGCTTCTTGGGTGGTCACCAACAGCAAGAGGAGTTTTTAATTCTGTTCTTCACCCTGTTGTGATCTTATTAATCCTAACATCAATGTGTTTATTGCTTGTAATCTTATTATACCTGAAAGTCTGGCACATGCTGAGGTGACTGGCCAGGCTCGAATTACCCAAGGAATCTGAAAGTTGGCCTAGGTATTAGATTACTTTTCCTAGCCTCTTGGTGTTCCATGGGTAAGGTGAGTTACGTTATGTGCATTGGTGGCATTCACATTTTGCTCCTTTGCTTTACATGATTTTAAAATGTATTCTTCCCTTCTCCCCTCATTCCTCTCAATGCTTTTATTTATTAAAACCACCATGGGACAGGGATAACAAGGTTTCCACCACTGGATGGTGTGAGAAGCGGCAACAATGCTTGGCACAAAGCCTGTTCAATGGCACCCATCCAAGGCATGACCTGCCCGACAAGTTTTTGGAGTGGTTGACTACCATGAGCACAGTGGTAAGAGGACAGACATGCTGTTCCTCCTGATGAACAAAAATGTGGGTACCCCATCAGCTACCATCACTGTGATGGACAGGACATGATGCCCCTGATAATTGGGGTAGTCAGACCTGAAGAGTTCCGAGGAAGAACGGGTACCCCCTCCACCAAACTGCAGCCACGGACCAATGAGACATTGCCGGATTTCCTGGTGGTGACTATCCCTGCTCTGTAAACCGTTTGCTAAAATTTCTTTCTTTACTATCACTAAGTTTCCTATCATCCCCACATTACCTAGCTGCTTAGAACCTGTAATGCTGATTATGCACTGATTCAAGACTTACTACTTGTTCATACTGGGATGAATCGGACAAAGGTGAAGAAACTGTTATTCTTAATAATCATTATATATATTAGAGTATCGAGAATACTGAGACAATTAAGTTTGATAAGATTATTATTCTCAGCCATCAAGTCAGATTAGTAAGGAAGTTTTCTTATATCAAAAGTGTTTCTTGTCTGGTGCAAAAACATAAAAAGGATAAAAAGAAAAAGAGGGGGAATTGTGAGAAGTAGACAGTGTTTTTGCAGTGGAAATTTCCAGTACTTCTGTATGGAGTGTAGGATAAGTTGTTTTTCACAAAGAAAGCTGCTGAACAGAGTAGCGTTGAGACTGGGGCATTCCGACTCAGGCTAGAACTGGCACAGGTACTAGGTAAGGTTGAACGGAACAGGATGTAAAGAACATCATCTACACTGCTGCTGGAGAGAAAGGTCCCACTTGGAGTCTGCAGCAAAGAGCCTCAGGAGAGACCAGAGGCCGACCCCTGGGATTCTGGAGTCAAGCATACAGGGGGCCCGAAGAGTGCTACACTCCAACTGAAAAGGAGATCTTAAAAGCATACCTCGGCTGCCAGTGCAGAACTGGATGTTTAAAGGAAAGGTTCCCCCCACCCATCATGCAACTGATGCCACTTGGAGTAAGTGGATTGCGTTGATTACGCAGCGAGCACGGATGGGGAACCTCAGCCGTCCAGGAATCCTGGAGGTGATCATGGGCTGGCCTGAAGGTAAAAAGTCTGGAACATCATCAGCAGAAGTATCACATGCTAAAGAGGTCCCACCATACAATGAACTACCAGAAAATGAAAATAAATTTGCCCCGTTCACAGATGGATCGTGTCGTACTGTGGGGAAGCATCGCAGATGGAAATCTGCTGTGTGGAGCCACACGACAAGTTGCAGAGGCCACTGAAGGAAAAGGAGAATCAAGCCAATTTGCAGAGGTAAAGGCTGTCCAACTGGCCTTAGATGTTGCTGAACGGGAGAGGTGGCCAATGCTTTATCTTTACACTGACTCATGGATGGTGGTAAATGCCTTATGGGGGTGGTTACAGCAGTGGGAGCAAAATAACTGGCAAAGAAGGGGTAAACCTATTTGGGCTGCAGAACTGTGGAAAGACATTGCTGCCCGAATAAAGAATATTGTTGTAAAGGTGCACCATGTAGTTGCTCATGTGCCCAAGAGTCGGGCTACTGAAGAACAGCAAAATAACCATCAGGTGGACCGAGCTGCCAAAATTGAGGTGGCTCAAATAGACTTGTACTGGCAACACAAGAGTGAATTATTTCTAGCTCAGTGGGCCCATGAGACCTTGGACCATCAAGGAAGAGATGCCACATACAAATGGGCTAGAGACCGAGGGGTGGACTTAACTAAGGAGGCTATTGCACAGGTTATTCATGACTGTGACACATGCGCCACAATTAAACAAGCCAAGAGAATGAAATCTCTCTGGGGGGAAGGGCGATGGCAAAAGTATAAATATGGGGAGGCGCAGCAGGTTAAATACATCACTTTCCCACAATCTCGCAATGATAAGCATTACGTGCTAACCATGGTGAAGGCAACCACTGGACGGCTTGAAACATATGCAGTACCCCATGCTACCGCCCAAAACACCATATTGGGTCTTGAGAAACAAGTCCTGTGGCGACATGGCACTCTAGAAAGAACTGAGTCAGATAATGGGGCTCATTTCTAAAATTCTCTTTTAAATACTTGGGCCAAAGATCATGGCATTGAGTGGATTTATCATATCCCCTACCATGCACCATCTTCTGGTAAAATCGAATGGTAGATTGGGTTGTTAAAAACTATGTTGAAAACTATGTGTGGTGGAACATTTAAGCATTAGGAATAGCATTTGGCAGAGGCCACCTTGTTCAACATTAGAGGATCAGTTGGGATGGTCCTACCCAATCCAACTTCCTACATACTGTCAAGAGAGATAAGGTCCCTGTAGTACATGTGAAGAGCATGCTGGGTAAAGCCATTTGGGTCCACCCAGCTCCTGGAGAGAGCAAACCTCTCCATGGAACTGTTATTGCTCAGGGACCTGGGTCCACTTGATGGATTATGCAGAAAGATGGGGATTTGATGTTGGGGGAGTGCATTCAGTAATTCCATGTATATATATGTATATAGATGTGTGTGTGTCATGCATGTTAATCATTGTTTGTTTATATATACGTATACGTTAAGCATGGCGTAGCGATGTGGTATAAGTGGTGGAATGTTGTGGTTTTGTGATTTTTGTTATCGGTATTCCACATCATCATAACATCATGTAATACACTGGGAGTTGATGCTCAGGTTCCATGGACTGATGGTTTCCGGATGCCTGGTTCTCAAGAAGGGGGGAAATGCATACCCCAGAGGACTTTGCGCTCAGAGGAAAAAGGTGAAACTTGCAGGTCACAAGACCCTCATGAATGCATGCTCCCCTGCCATTTTTTGCCTACAACTTGAGAATAAGGCCCTCAGTTTTGGACACACTCTCTCTCATTTTATTTGAGATATTAGCCTTAATCCCAATCATATTGTGTTATCTTGCATTCTGATATCATATTTAGTAAGTTAACTTTCCTCCTCAGATCATTGCCACTGTTCTATTTTTAGACCCATCTACCATCTCCCTACCCTTCCCCCTTTTCCGGGTTATGGGGTCCATAGGTCCCCTGCCTCATTAGTTACAGCACTGGGCCAAATCAGCCCGTAAACCCGCTGACACTCCCTCTCTCTCTCTTTTTTCTTTTTTTTTTTTTTTTTTTCTAAATTTCTTTCCTTCTTTTCTGGGCCAGTGGGCCTGCTGCTCCCCTGTCACAGACACACAGAGATCTAGAGATAACTCCTTGACACCAGGATACTATTGTCTTTCTGGGTTGCAAGGACACATAGCTGGCTCATGTCTAGCTACCCAACCACCTGTAACCTCAAGTCCTTTTCAGCAGAGTTGTGCTCAATGCCTACATCCCCCAGCTTGTACTGGTAGTGGATGTTGCCTCGATGAAGGTGCAAGACCTTGCACTTGGATTTGTTGAATGTCATGAGGTTCACCTGGGCTCACTGCTCAAGCCTGTGTAGGTCACTCCAAATGATTGCTCCAGTTGCTGCAGGACACAGCAAAAGCCATAAAGACCCTGATCATGACTCACAGGAAGAGAATGATAGAGGTAACAATTAAAGGGGCCCTGCCCCCAGCCAGGGGGGAAAGGGATAATAGAGTCTGTATCACTGACGCGCGGAATCAAACTCTGTAACCCAAGTAAGATTACAAAGCAGGTACGGTTTATTCAGTGCTGTGCAGACACCGGGTGCAAGGGGGATAGATCCGCCTAACTTGCACACCATCTGGAAAAATCATGCTACAGATATAGGCCAAACTAATACATAACCAATAGTTTTCCCAGAATTCAGATACATATTCATTACACCCCTGAGAGTTCATTAGCATGAAGACCCTCCCCTCTTGCACGTGCGTAGTGGGTCGTGGGATGAAGATTTGTTGTCTTTCTTGCAAAGGCTTCTGACCTTTCTCACTGTATACTTCTGACCTTTTGGGGAGGGTGTCCCCCCAAACTGGTTTCTTCTTGCTCTGTGGACATCTAATCACCTCCCTGCCAAATGTCCTCAGGCTGTTCTCAAACCCTTATCTACAAACCAGGTTGTTTCAATGGAGAAATGGTATGCTACTGCTCTCTACTTTCTCGGTTTGCCCTTGCTGGACCCACCTGCACACCAGGCACCTTCAGGAAAGGGATAGTTCTCCTCCTAAATAGGACTCTTCTCTAGTGGAGTGACTAAGGTTCCTTTCAGTGCATGCACATTCAGAAAAGTAGCATGGTTAGGATGGTAATTTACAGGAACTATAGTTGGAAAGATTATCACGGTGAAAAAGAGACAATCAAAGAAATACTCACCCATATCAAAGTATCTAGACTCACAGTAGAAAACTCCAGAAAAAAGAAATCTCCAGAAAAAGATCTTTCCCCTGTGTAGTCAGCCCTTAAATGGGGTCTAGGAGGGGTGGAGCCAGGTTCTACCCCTTCTGGTAGCACAGGTGAATTGCCTTCACCTGTACGCCCATGGCTGACCCAGTCTTTGCCTCAGGTGATCAATCAGTGGTTCAGGCCATGACTCAACAGTTCACATACAGCGCATCACTGTGATATGTCACTGAGCCTAAAATCTTTTGAAGTTCTTCTTTCAGTGGTGGTGAAGACAGATTACTCCTCTGGCTGAGATAGGTGACCCATTGTGCCATCGTTTGTGCTTGAGCCAACCCTGTCTTAAGAAGGTGGGTCAGATCTTTCACCCACCCCTGAATCGGCAGGGTGGTCTTAACTAAGATTTCAGCCCTTTGGGTTATTGGCTCTACCACCTGTAATACCGAGTAGGCAGCCAATAACTGTTTTTCAATTATATTGTATCTTTCTTCTGCTCCATGCCAGACCTGAGACCAGAATCCAATGGGGGTCCGAACAGAACTGTGGTGTTGTCACAGGCCCCAGACAAAGCCATCCTAAGTGACATGAATGTCCAACTCGGCTGGGAGGGTAGGATCAAATATACCCTATGGCTGGGCTTGTTTAACTGCCAGTTTTGCCTGTTGGAAAGCCGTGTGTTCCGTTCTCCTCCAGTCCCATAGCTGCCCCTTTTTTGTGAGTCTGTATAATGGTCTCAGTAGCTGCGCTAAATGAGGTATAAAGGAACACCAATATCTCAGTATACCTAAGAATTCCTGCAGCCGCTTTGGTGTTGTAGGGACTGGGAACACCTGAACCTTATCTATGACAGCACTGGGTAGTACTTTGGTCTTTCCAGTCCAAACTACCCCCAGGAATTTCACGGACAGGCCCGAACCTTGCACCTTCTGAGGATTTATAGCCCATCCTCTTTCTTGCAGATAGGTAGTCAATGAATCTGCCTCCTGTCCTACTGCCTCCAGTGAGTCAGATGTCAACAGGAGATCATCAATATAATGGTATAAGCTAACAGTATTAGGTTTTTCCCAATTAGCCAGGTCACACACCACTAGGTTATGGCAATATGTTGGTGAATGTACATACCCTGTGACAGGGCCTGTAAGGTCCACTGCCTGCCTCCCCATGTAAACGCAAACTGGTCTTGCGATTCTTCAGCAATTGGAATACTGAAGAATGCATTTGCCAAGACTAGAACACAATGGTAGGTTTTTATCTCCCTACTCAACGTGACCATTAAGGAGGCAATATTGGGTATGGCTGCATGAACAGGTGGCATGACCTTATTTAATTCTCTATAATCTATTGTTATTCTCCATGTGCCATCTGACTTTTCCGCTGGCCACATGGGGGAATTATATGGACTATGTGCAGTTCTTATAATCCCAACTTTTTCTAATTCCTGCACCATCCTTGATATCTCATCTTGCCCCCCCCAGGAGTCTATACTGTCTCACATTAGTAATCCAGCATGGTTCCGGCAGGCGGATAGGTTCATGCTTTGCATGGCCTCTCAATATCGCCTGCATTGCTCGGACACTAATGCATCTCTGTCGGAGTCTGAACTCCACTACAGTTGCCTGGAGAGCCAGACCCCTTAAAATGTCTATGCCCAAAATATACTCTGGGACTGGGGCAATAGACACTTCATACTCCTGGGGCAGGAGACGCCCAACCCCCAGTTTCAACCATGTCTGGGTAACTGGAATAGTCTATCCCCCAAAGCCATCAATCATCACTCTATCCCTATTAAATTTAGTTGGATCTCCATAAATAATTGATGTTTCTGCATTTGTGTCAAGCAATGCCATAACCCTTTGTATGTTCTTTCAGGACAAAAAAATTTATCAAATACACTGAGTCCATCCATCTGCCCCCCCATCCCAGACTGCGAGGGAAAAAAATGTACATGAAAATGGAGAAAAAAAATACAGAAAAAAAAATTCAAGAATTTTCAGAAGATACCCCTCATATTGAAAAAATTTGAACAATTTCAGAAAGCATCTGTGTCAGAAAGCAAGACCATCTCAGTCTTACTAAATTTAGCAGAACAAACAAACTGATAAATGAAAAACTGCATCTAAAACCTTTTTCTTCTGACTTCTAAAAATATAACTTGACAATAAATACTTTAAATAGAAATGCTGCGTTTACAAACTTGTTGTTTAGAAGTTCAGGACAGCAGGAACTTTCTGGTAGAAAAACAAAACAGCCATTCAGTTGTGGGTGTTGTAAAATAAACGATCCATCCACAAAACAAAAATAAATATTTAAAATAGATAGGTAAAAAAATGAAATATGGTTTTCATAGCACAAAAAGTACCTTCTAGCATGTTTTAACAAAGTATATGGAAACTGTTAGGTCATGGCCTGAACTAGTGCTTGAGTACCTGGTGAAGGGGCATAGCCAGCCCTAGGAGCACAGGTGGAAGCAATTCACCTGTGTGACCGGGAGGAGGAGGGGAGGGGAGGATCTAGGGTCCACCCATCCCTAACCTCATTTAAGGGCTGGCAGCTGTAAAGGAAGCTTTTTTGTTTAGGGATGTTTTACTTTGGGGTGTTTAGTAAGTCCTGGTCTTCAGAAAGGAGTAAATAATTTCCTTTTTTAATATTTGCTTGTTGTTACTACCGCTTTCAGGTTTAAAGCAAATATATATGTTGCTGTTTATTTTTCCATGAAGTAATCCTGAAAATGTTTAGTGTTTAAAAGAAAAGAGTGGAAGTCTAGAAATTGACATTAGTTATTCTGGTATAGTTAGGAAATCAGTAACTTGTGTTCTACAGTGATACTTGTTTCATAACTCAATAAATATTGTGGTTTAATCCAGCAGGTAGTTAAGCAACATGCAGTCATTTGCTTGCTTCTGGTGGGATTGGGGAGAGATTAAGAGAAAAATCTGTAGAGTACAAGGGTTGTTGCAAGGGTAATGTTTCTGATGTTATTATGTTGGTCTAGGATGTCAGAGGTGGATGATGGTGGTATGGTAGTAGAAGTTGAAATGTTGTACCAATACTACATTGTATTTTGTTGTGATGTGACAGATGGCAGTAGAGGGGCAGCCTGCCAAAATTCCATCTGACATAGAAGTGCTTGTGAGGCAAAGGTGTATAATCCAATTCCTCTACATGGTAAAAATTGTGCTCCTTGACATTTGTGAACACTTGCTGAATGTTTATGGCAGCCAAGCAGTGGCTATTAGCTCAATAAGGCAGCAGGTAGTGCATTTCAGCAGTGGCAACAGCAATGTGAAAGATGAGCCACATTCCTGATAGCTATGTACTGCTGTTATATCACAAAATGAAGATCAACCTATCCATGCAGACTATTGGATTATAACCAGGGAACTCTGTATGAAGCTGGCTACTGGCTTAAATGCATTGGAAGTGATGGTGGCAATGTTGCAGTATCACAAAGTTTGTGCCAGGTGGTTTCTACAAATGCTTACATAGGAACAGAAAGAACACTTTATGCACATCTGTCAGGACCTATGGAACCAGTATGAGGCTGAAGGTGACAGATTCCCAGATAGTGTCATTACTAGTGATGAGATGTGGTGTCACTGTTATAAGTTGGAGTCAAAATGGCAGTCTGTGGAGTGATGACATAGGAACTCACCATTGAAGAAAAAGTTCAAGAGACAAACCTGAGCAGTTCAAGTGATGTGCTCTGTCTTTTGGGATAAAAAAGGAGTGATTCTTCTAGGTTCCTTGAAACCTGGACAAACTGTTGACTCTGATGGCAACATCAAGTAAGCTGAAGGCTTGAGCTTCCAGAGTCAGGTCAGAGAGGAAGACAACTTCTCTCTTGCAATATGATAATGCATGGCCCTGTACCTGTTTGAAGACTGTAGAGCATGCTAACAGTCTTGGCTAGACTGTCCTGCTATATACCATGTAGTCTAGATTTTGTACCTTCTGATTTCTCTCTGCTCAGGCCAATGAAAGATGGAATGCATGGAAAACATTTTCCTAGCGATGATGCCATCATCCCAGCTGTGAAACAGTGGGTCACCTCTGCTGGTGTGGATTTCTACGAGCGTGCCATGCAGGCTCTTGTTCGTTGCTGGTGAAAATGTGTAGCTAATGGTAATGTCTATGTTGAAAACTAGTGTGTTAGAGCCAATTCTTAGCTATATCAGATGTTGTTATGCTTTTTTTATCTGTTATTTTTCATGAAAATAAATAGGTAGCTCCAAAAGTAACACTTCCTACGTAGAATGTGTGGGTTGAGATAAGTATTAAGAGAGAAAAGGAGGATAATAATAGTAATGATAACACAATATATTTACAAAATAAGTAATGTACAAAACAATTGCTTATCACCCACTGACCAATGTCCAGCCAGTCTTTAAGCAGCGGCTGCCCCTGGCCAATTCCCTATCACTTATAAATTTTTTTTTTTTCATGGAATGTCATATGGTATGAAATATTTCTTTGGCCAGTTTAAGTCAGGTTTCCTGGTTCTGTCCCTTCCCAGCTCCTTCAGCCCTCTCAGCCCCCCTCCCTAGCAGGACAGTATGAGAAGCTGAAACATCTTTGGCTCTGTGTGGCTACTGCTAAGCAACAACTAAAACATCTGTGTTATTAACATTGTTTCAGTCTTGGAGGAAAAAACATAGCGTCACACCAGATGCTATGAAGGGGGGGGACAAAACTCTCTTCCAACTGAAACCAGGACAATAAGGAATTTCAGTAACCTCTAGCACTTGAGAAAAATAGTATGATCTTAGTCCAAAATAAGACACAGATACTTGTGTTTTGAATGTGGTTGTTTCCTTTCAGTTTGGGATTTTGAGCTAGATCTGGATTCCGAATGAGAATGGTAATGAGACCTTTCACTGTTCTTTCCAGACTCTGTGAGGAAAAAAACCATGTTGCAGTGTAAGCTCAGAACACTTAAAGATCATAGTTAACAATCTGGCACAAGTGGAACGTACCACATATAGTGCAAGGGGCATATTCTTTGGGCATCTTCTTTCTGTGTAAATATCTTTCAGAAACATTCAAGGAAGTCATTGCATATACTCGTTGAGTGCAGCCATCATGCATCAGTACACATAAACCAGATAATTCCTTTCCTAATAGGAATATTTGTAATTTATATTGCTGTCACAGTGCACAAGATTACAACAAGCTCTATTCCCCTATTATATTATTTCATCTATTTCATTATTTTGAAATGATAAGAAGAATTGAATAAATTAGGAGGGTATAATTTGAAAATGAGCATACAATTAGTAAACATCTAGCATGTTGTACCCTCTTTAGATATTCTAGCCACTCTAAAAATACTTAACTTTTATTTCTTCAAACACTGGGAAGAAGGGATGCAGAGAAGGGAGTGAAAAGCTTAATTTGAAGGCCAGGCAGTCAATGAAAACTTTACCAGTGACCTCAGCAGAGTTTGGTTCAGACTCTAAAGAACTGTTAATTTGCTACTTAACATTGAGGAAACTTTAGAGCTATTTTTCTTCCATCTCTGAATAAAAACAAAACAAAAAAACACACAAAAAATTCAAGTTCCCCCCATTCACTATCTACTACATAAGTCAAATTCTGTGTTTGTTAATAACAGTGACAAAATTCTACTGATCAAAAGAAAAAGGAGGATCTCAATTGCAAGCTTAATGAGAGAGATATATATATATTATGCTGTGGCTTTCCAATCAGTTTCAGTCAGCATAAATCAGCATTGAAATGTCCATATTACCTCTCAGCCTACCAACACCTTCCTCTTTGACCTGGTGTTTCAGTGTTAACAGGAATCTGGGAACCATTCTAGATGGAAAAAATGTTCATTACAGTATGTTAAGATTTATCCTGGGTTTGTTCTTTGATCCTAATTGCTATTGAGTCTGCACATAGTCTTTGAGCTAGCATGAAAAAACATAGCACAGGGACAAAATTAACCTCTTAATGGTAAAGAAAGCATAATATTGCAGCTTTCAGTAGTATGCTAGCTCCCCTCTGAACTGAGATTAAGATATGATGAAATTTAAGTCAACTTCATTCCACTGCTTTGTTGCTTGAAGATAACTTTGATTATTTTCTCCTTTTCCTTCCCCCCTCGCCAACACACACACTGTTCACATTTGTGTATACTTTTCCTGTGCTTGAAAGTGCTCTTAAAAGCATGTGCCAAGGTATGCAGAAGTCTGTTAGGTAGTGAACACAATATACCTACCTGGTTCAATAGCAGCAGATATGGAAGACTAGGCTTTACTTAATCTCTTCACTTCTTCTTCCAGTTCCTTGGCAGCAGCTTGCAGTGTCATTTCAGTAGGCTTCAAAATTGCATTATTGGAGTGATTTATTCTAAGTTAAGGAAAAAAAAAATCTTTAACCCCCACTTCAAAGGGGAAAATGAAAAAATTAGAAAGGAAAGCACCTTAACTTCCACATACAACTAAAAACTTAGTGAAATTATAGGTTTTTCCTAACACTTGTCTGTTTTGTCTAAATAACTGGAATGCATGGCTTTTACTGTTTTTAAATAAAGACTCTCTTACTGTTATGGCTTTCACTAACTTAAGATTAAATATAAATATAGTTTACTCTGTCATTCATATTATTCTTAGAGAAAATTATGCCTAGCCTTGAAATAGGAATTTAGCAAATTGAAACACTTTTATAACAGGTCCTTATATTGAATAAATATTCATCACAACAGTTTCCTGCAGATCAAAATCATAAATGGATAGGATGCTAAGAAATAACTAATTAAATATGGATAATTAATTTCTTACATCAGTGGCCTGTCTCCAAACAAAACTCCATTAAAAGCAAGAGCTCGAGGTACAGAATTTTGGTCTGCAAGTTCCACAAGAGCAAATGATATTGGCTGTCTCATCACTCACTATCCACCCAAATTTGACTTCTCCAACTTGCTTAAAGAAATCAAGCAGCTGCTCTGCTGTTGTAGTCTAGAAAGAGTCAAAGACTTCAGCTGAAGTAAAATATATAATGAGAAACACCCAACATATTAGGTAATCTAAAAGCTATAGGTTTTGGAAAGACATGTCACTATTATTAAACAAGCAGCACAAATTTCCTAATATTACACTTAAGGAAATATGGATTTATTTTTTTCTTCCATTAACCAAAAGAATATACTGCAACTTAAAATAGTGCAACTAAAAGTCCTGAAGTCCTATGTTTCAGTTAAAAATGCACAGGATTTTGCACTTCTCAAGCAACTTATTTGAACTGATGAGGAATTTATTATACACCTATATCCAAGCTATTTCTGCTATCAATTGTGATTTTTGATCAATAAAAAAAATAATGCACCACCAAATTACAAGACAATTTAAATATGTTTTTTTCTAGTAGCTTTAGGTTTGTTATATTTTATTGCAGTTGATAGTACTCTCACACTCCATTAAGTACATAAGAAGTCAAATAAACACAAAAATAAAATACTTATATTGCCATCAGTCAAAAGCAACTTCTTTTTTTTCAATCAATTAAATAAATATTTGCCAAATAAACAAATTTCTGATAGATCCAGCTTTCCTGTCAGAAACTCAAAGATATTTATGCTAGTTTTGCAATTACCAGTAGGACAAATAACTTTCTGCCACAGCTAATTCCTTAGACTGCAGAAGGTGAATTATTTCTGATAGTACTTAAGCAATTGCAGTGTTGTGGGAGACAGCTACCCTACCATGATCTTATGACTTCAGAGGCTGTCAACGGTTTATGGGCTAGGTTGGCCTAGTTCTGTGACTAGCGGGGCGGAGGGATTTCGCAAAATCTGCACCTCCAGAAAAAGGGAACAAGAGACCCTAAAATAATTAAAAACAGCGGCTACAATCTGAGGAGAAACAAACTAATTTACTAAATATAGTATCAAAATGCAAGATAATACACTATAATACAATATAATTAGAATTGACGCTAATAAATGAAATAGAATGAGAGAGAATGTCCAAAAGGTGGATCGGTCTCATCAAAATGCTGAGGTGAGATGCGCAGTCCGGTTGAGCAGCAAGGAGGCAGGAGGAGAGCCGATGAAGAAGAGCAGGTGAAGAAGAGTGCATCAGGTGACCTTGCTAGGAGTTATATCTCCTCTCTGTAACTGCAAAGTCCCCTGGGGAACGTAGTTATTCTCGTCCAGGCAGGTACCCAGAACTTGAGCATAAACAGTTAAACTCCCAGTGCCGTACGTGATGTTATGATGTGAAATACCAAAAATCACAAAACCATGACATTCCACCCCTTATTCTACATCATGCTTAATATATACAAACAAAATATAATTACCAAACATTAAACACATAAACACACACAAAACAATATATACACATGGAATTACTAAATGCACTCCCCCAACATCAAATTCCCTTGTGGTACGCACTGAACATCCCCGATTCTCTGCATCACCCACCAAGTGGACCCAGGTCCCTGGGCAAAAACAGTTCCATGAAGAGGTTTGCCCTTTCCAGAAGCTGGAAAGACCCAAACCGCTTTTCCCAACATGTTCTTCACACGTACTACAGGGACCTTATCTCCCTCTACTGTATGTAGGGAGTGAGCAGGATAATCACGATTGATCGATCCTCTAGAATTGACCAACCAGGTGGCTTCTGCCAAATGCTTCTCCCAATGCTTAAATGTCCTGCCACCTATTGCTTTCAACATGGTTTTTAACAACCCATTGTAGCGTTCATTTTTATGAGAAGCAGGTGCATGATAGGGGATGTGATAAATCCACTCAGTGCCATGATCTTTGGCCCAAGTATTTACAAGGGAATTTCTGAAATGAGTCCCATTATCTGACTCAATTCTTTCTGGGGTGCCATGTCGCCACAGGACTTGTTTCTCAAGACCCAGTATGGTGTTTCGGGCAGTAGCATAGGGTACTGCATATGTTTCAAGCCACCCAGTGGTTGCCTCTGCCATAGTAAGCACATAACGCTTACCATTGCAAGATCGTGGCGAGGTGATATAATCAACCTGCCATGCCTCCCCATATTTATACTTTTGCCATCGCCCTTCCTCCCAGAGTGGTTTCATCCTCTTGGCTTGTTTGATTATGGCACATGTGTCACAGTCATGAATAACCTGTGCAACAGCATCCACAGTTAAGTCCACCCCTCGGTCTCTAGCCCACTTATATGTTGCATCTCTCCCCTGATGGCCCGAGGTCTCATGAGCCCACCGAGCTAGAAATAATTCACCCTTGTTCTGCCAGTCCAGGTCTATCTGAGCCACCTCAATTTTGGCAGCTCGATCTGCCTGATGGTTATTTTGCAGTTCTTCAGTAGCCCGACTCTTGGGCACATGAGCATCTACATGGCGCACCTTTACAACAATATTCTTTATTCAGTCAGCAATATCTTTCCATAGTTCAGCAGCCCAAATGGTTTACCCTCCTGCAGTTCTTGCTCCCACTGCTGTAACCACCCCCATAGAGCATTTCCTAGCATCCATGAGTCAGTGTAAAGATAAAGAGCATTGGCCACTTCCGTTCAGCAACATCTAAGGCCAGCCGGACAGCCTTTACATCTGCAAATTGGCTTGATTCTCCTTTCCCTTCAGTGGCCTCTGCAACTCGTCGTGTGGGGCTCCACACAGCAGATTTCCATCTGTGATGCTTTCCCAGAATGTGACACGAGCCATCAGTGAACAGGGCATACGTCTTTTCATTTTCTGGTAGTTCATTGTATGGTGGGGCCTCTTTAGCACGCGATACTTCTTCTGCTGGCAGTGTTCCAATCTTTTTGCCTTCAGGCCAGTCCATGATGACCTCTAGGATTCCTGGACGGCTGAGGTTCCCCATCCGCGCTCGTTGCATAATCAAAAACCGCATCCACTTACTCCAAGTGGCATCAGTTGCATGATGGGTGGGGGGGGAACCTTTCCTTTAAACATCCCGTTCGCACTGGCAGTCGAAGGTGCCCCGACTGGAGCCTGTGTTTCAGTTAACGACTACTTCAGCAGAGCCGAACCCCCTCCTACGCGGCTCAGACTCCTTTTCAGTTGGAGTATCGCCCTCTTCCGACCCTTCATGTACGGCCAACTCCAAAATCCTGGGGTCAGCCTCGGGTCTCTCCGAGGCTCTTTGCCACAAACTCCACGTGGGACCTTTTCTCTCCCGAGCAGGCAGTGTCGAGGATGTTCTTTACATCCTGTCCCATCCGTACTGGCCCTCGGGCCACAGCATGGGCTATCTCTTGCTTCATCTGCTCAAAAGCTGCTTGTCTGACTCAGGATCCCCACACAAACTTCATCCTTCTTCTGCGTCACCTTGCTAACAGGGGGCTCACAATGAAGCTATAGTTTTGAAACATTGGCATTCTCCAAAAAACCCCACTATGCCCAGCAACGATTGTGTCTATTTTTTTATTAGTGGGTGGAGACATGGCAGTGAATACTTAGTGATTTTGTCGATCACATCTGTCGGGTTGTGAAATGGCCATTTTGCACTTTATACCTAGGTACGACTCTCCGAGCAGGGTCCCTTTCACTTTGCTCCGCTTTTATAGCGAAACCAGCACGCAGGAAGGATCTGGATTATTTGCTCCCTTTCTCAAAAACTTCCTCTGCTGTGTTGGCCCACACAATGATGTCATCAATGCACTGCAAGCTTTCTGGGGCTTTGCCCTGTTGCAGTGCAGTCTGGATCAGTCCACAGCAAATGGTGGGTCTGTGTTTCCACCCCTGGGGCAGTCGATTCCAGGTATATTGGACGCCCCTCCAAGTGAAAGCAGACTGTGGCCTGCACTCTGCTGCTAAAGGGATTGAGAAAAATGCATTAGCAGTGTCAGTTGTGGCA
The DNA here is from genome assembly GCA_021292215.1 of Lophura nycthemera. Classification (NCBI taxonomy): domain Eukaryota; kingdom Metazoa; phylum Chordata; class Aves; order Galliformes; family Phasianidae; genus Lophura; species Lophura nycthemera. The sequence goes on along the minus strand of JADANK010000376.1, from coordinate 80,250 downwards.
TACCACTTGGCTGCGTTGGACTCCAGTTCGTATTGGAGTTCTAGCATGTCCGGCACAGCAGCACTCAGTTGGAGTGTGACTTCTTTCGGCATGGTAGTCTCCCATCAGCCCTCCATTCTCCCTGGCTTTCGCACTGCCATTTGGCGCTGTAAATGGTGTGTGAGTTTTGCTGATCGTCCTGACTTCCTCTAGTTGGAGAATCAACTTCTGAATGGGGAGCAAAGAATCCCTGTGGTGCGGGTGTTCCTGCCTGTCTGTGCACTCGTTTTTTTAGCCACTTCGGTACCTTGTTCTCTTTTTTTTTTTCCTCGTAGCCACCCCTGCAACAGACGGATCTTCTGACAGGCCCAGGCAAAACAGCAACTGCCTGTAACACCTTCTGTGTCTACAGCAGCTATTCCAAAGGGCGGTCTTGATACCTTTGGGATCCTTTAAAGGTATCCCCCTTCTGAGGTAATCAATACCAGTAACATGGAGCCCTGGGCCCGCCACAATCGGGTGCTTTTGCCAGGTCTTTACCAGTGAGGCTGATTTTGCTTCCACATAGTCAGCTCTTGGGAACCCCCCGTCCCCCCATGAATATAAATATGATTCGTCCCTTGGTTACCACGGGCATTAGTGTACACTGAGCACCAGTTTCCACCAGGGCCTTGGCCTTATATTTTGTGGTTCTGATGTGCAGGCCATCTAACCCACACAGTCCCAATTAAAATCTATTATCCCTTTCCCCCCCCTGTCTGGGGGCAGGGCCCCCTATATTTGTACCTCCGTTGTCTGCAGCACTGAGCAATCACCCTTTTGGAGAAGTTCACTTTGGTGGTTGAATTTGTCTTGTAATTCTTTTTACCGTGCTTGAAGTGCAGGGACGTATGTTGTTTATGCCACTTCTTCATATCTTCTCCATGGTCAGTAGGTACTGCCACAAGGGCAAAACTGACATACTCTTACTGTGTCATTTGCTCGCGCAGTGAGACGTCTTCTTTTGATAGCTCGCTGAGACTTGGATGGACCCCGGCTGGGAGGAACCCAAGTTGATCCAGCCCCCCGTAGGCTGTTCTGGGACGGAATTTCTGTTCCCTTGGAGGATTCTGTTTACCACCATGATTCCTCAGCATTAGCACGGGTTGACAGTTTGTCTTTATCTCTTCTTGTTTCTTCCATTCCTTCTGTTCAGTTATCAGCTACTTTTGCGATGGCTGAAACACAAGCTCGTAGAGGGCTTAAATATAAACTCAACGGTCTGACTGTTTATTGACTCAGTTCATTTATACGGGGTTTCTTCCCCTCTGCCATACATTGTTGCAAATGTACTGGCGTTACCTTTCTGGTTCAGTCTTTGTGAAGTACGCCACATATTGGTTTACACCGACTCTCTCAGGATCATGTTCTTGTTCTGCTCATTCAGGACTGAATATCGGGGCTAGTCGCGTTTCTACCACCAGCCTATTCTCTCAAATAATGGATGCCTTTTTCATATCAGTTCATTTTCATTTCCAAAGCATCAGATCGTCTTTGAAGGGGTACTTTCTTTTTACAGCAACAACATCCTTCTTCCAGAGGGTGAAGGCCCGGTTCTGGCATGTACTAATGCCTCTGTCAACGGATCAGTCTCTAGCAGAGTGCACCCAGCTGGTGAGCTTCTCTACTATTCTAGCCACACCCTGTTGGACCCCATGTGCCAGCATCGAAGTACACAGGTGACAAATGCTCATTGCGGTGCCGTGAAAAGTCTTTCTCAGACTTCGAATTTCATTCATTTTCATGAGATCGATCAAAAATGGTAACGATATCTGCCCCTCTACTCTTTCAGGACTTTCTTGTTGCCTATCGGCGTTGGTGACCGTGGGTCTTTACAGAGGGCCTCTGCCCTGGACTCGGGGGTGCTTCCCCTGGATCTCGGAGCCACTCCTCTGGACCTCTTTGCTCCTCTTTCTTCTCTTCTAACTGAGTTGAGATTCGTTTCATTTTCCGTCCTCTTACAGGGGCAACTGACATTAATTGTGGTGCCTCCTGTGGTTGACCAGGTTGGTCAGTTCCAATGCTCTCACCCTCTAGCTCCGTTCGGAGTCTTTGTTGTTCAATTATGAGAGTATTCAGTTTAGACTGGAGGGTGTCGAGTTTATATTGCAGGGAGTCTCTCTCGATTCGGAGGGCATCCTGTTCGGACTTGAGGATATCCCTCAGATCGGAGGGCATCTCTCTCCAATTGGAAGTCTTTTCTCTCAACTAGGAAACTCTCTTGCTCAGCCCGGAGATTCTTCCTCTCTGCTCGGAGTCTCTCCTGGAAACTCTCCTTTTCAGCTTGGAGACTCTCACTCATTTTGTACTGTCTCCCTGAGACTCTCCCTTTCAGCTCTCAGGACACTCTCTTCAATTTCACAAACTCTCTCCTATCTGATACTATTGAATAAGGCCCGCTAAGCATTAGCCAGGTCCCCAAATATCTGTGACTCCTCAGATCTGCGCTTGAGCTGCAACATTCCTGTCTCAAGATATGTGTTTAAGCTATCAGGGTCTTTCAGTGTGTTCAGAGTAAAGTTCCATTGACACGAAGTATGTCCATCTCTCTAAAGTCTCTCCACGCCTCTCACACTCCCTGCCACTCCGATTCTCTGGTTTTTGGGAAGGCCTTCCTCAAAATATGATCAAATACAAATACTGAGGATGAAATGAGAAACAGTACGTTTTAGGGAGACTGCCCACCGTGATATATGGCATTTCAAAAAGCATAAAGGATTCAAAGGAGGGGACTGGGGGTGAGCCTGCTGAAAATCCCACGTTCTGTAAAATTGCAGCTCCTCTGCAAACAGGTTTAAAAAGAACAAACCGGAATCATTTTTTTTTTCTCTCTTTACAGAAGCAAGATAGCAGTGCTCAAAGTTTACAAATATCCCAGAATATTGGCAGTCCGCCTGGACTTTCAAGGTCAAGTTTTCTGTGAGCACCTGTGAAAAAGATAAGCTTTCCCAACGAAACTCTCCGAAAGCAGAGAGAGATTCGTTCTAAAAAGCTGAAAAGCAGCTTTTGCCTGCATTCTCCACCAAGAATGTCAACGGTTTACAGGCTGGTTCAGCCCGGTTCCGTGACTAGCGGGGCAGAGGGATTTTGCAAAATCTGCGCCTCCAGAAAAAGGGAACATGGGACCCCAAAATAATTAAAAACAGCGGCTACGATCTGAGGAGAAACAAACTAATTTACTAAATATAGTATCGGAATGCAAGATAACACACCATAATACAATATAATTAAAATTGAAGCTAATAAATCAAATATAATGAGAGAGAATGTCCGAAAGGTGGATAGGCCTCGCCAAAACACTGAGGTGAGATGCGCAGTCCAGTTGAGCAGCAGGGAGACAGGAGGAGAGCCGACGAAGAAGAGCAGGCGAAGAAGAGCACGAAGAAGAGCGCATCAAGTGACCTTGCCAGGAGTTATATCTCCTCTGTGTGACTGCAGAGTCCCCTGGGGAATGTAGTTCTTCTTCTCTTCCAGGCAGGTACCCAGAACTTGAGCAGTAACAGTTAAACTCCCAGTGCCCCACATGATGTTATGATGTGGAATACCAAAAACCAAAAATCACAAAACCGTGACAGAGGCACTGCTCAGCTAACACAACCCAGACAGATATTTGACCAACACACACAATCATTTGTATATTTTTTGAGTTCAGCTAGAATGTGATTTCTCTGGTATCCTGATAGAATGAATTCCACAGTCTGGACTGTGCAGGAGCATTCAGAATTCAAAATATATTTTTTTGTTTAAATTCCTATTACCATCAACTAACAGAATTTCTCAGAATTTAAGATTATAACTCAAATTACATCTTCAACAAGTGTTTTCATTAAAAAAAAAAAAAAGCTACCTGTGAATTCAAGTTTCTGACATAGACTGTTCTCCTGATTTCACCAATTTTGGATGGGTCCTCATTCCCTATAATTGGTGGCTGTGGTATTTCTCCCAGTGCTGTAATGTTAGGGTCCAATGCTGCTGCTGCTGCTGGTATTGGCCCCAAAATACCAAGTGAAACACCCAGCTGGAAAACACAAAAATAATGTTTTGCAACCAAGCACAAGGGTGAGATACATCACTTGCTAATACTTACCTACCTTATGTATTTATATAAAAATCAATCTAATGAATGTAGGCAATATTTTAAACTGCAGCATCCCAGTTGCTTTGCTTACTTGTTTAAAGTATAAAAATCTACCCACAAATAACCTTTTATACTTTGATCAGGGATGTAGTATATCAATCAGAAAACATACAGGCTTGAATTTCTAATGCTGGCAGTCAAAGTGAGTAAAATGCCTTCAAACACTACTAATGTTCTTTTTGCCACATGTATTATGAGCAGATAAGAAATTGCTGAGGATTGATCTAATTTTGGTTATAAAGAATTTCACTTTTAAAAGGGTAAAAACCAGGAAGGAAGAAGCATCAAGACAAAACATGTACCCTGAATGCCTTGACCATTGAATATATTCAAAACACCACACAACTATCTTCACCTTGCAGAAATCAACAAGATCCTAATGGTTACACTGACTAATGAATTAAATATACTACAATCTTTTGCTAGTATTGCTGCACCAAAAAAGCCCTGTAGCTGATATTTGGTCTTCAAATGAAATTCTTCCAGTAGTGTTCCTGCTACTTTTTTTTCATCATGTACTTAAGACCAAGGAAGAGATCATTATGACTACAAAGCAGTAATGAAGTACAATTATTTATTTAAAAAACGCACACATCTGATTAAGTATAACAATAGTAGTTAGTACAAATCCTGTCTTACTAATAGAAGATATAAGAAATTTTACCTGAATATACTGTGCTATTTCCATGCAAGACAACAGTTTCATGTTTATTTTCTAGCTCATCTCATGGCTTTTGTTTGGTTATAATTCTTCTAAGTCTTAAAATAAAGGAAAAAAGCATTTGTCATCACTATTGATGAATAAGGAATGAAAGAAAAATAAACATACAACAGCCATAAATTGCTTGCCACAGAGCAGCTTATTTTATTCACAAGGACTTTGGTGTCATAACATCCTGTTGCTATGCAAAAACAACATTTCTTCCCCTACATGGGGCAACATAATAAAATAAGAGGCATTACTTTTGGAGTAGCCCTCATAGTTACCCAATGGAGCTCATCTGTCCAAGAAATCAATAGCTAACATCTAATGATACAGTAGTGGAACAAACTGTTTTTATTCAGGCAAAAAGATGCCTCTTTATAAACAGTGTTGAATTTTGGATCCATGGAATGAAGTACTGAGATATTGATTTTAAAGCTTTCATGCACGGAACAAGATAAACTATTGACATTATACTGAATACATGCATAAAATTAACTCTTGGAGGGAAAAGGGGGTATTTCTAATTTGATGTCTGTCTTACTAACATCTGAACAGACTGGCAGGAAACAAAGAATTGAATGAAGAGACCAGGTAAGGTATGCTCAAGCAGCCAGAAAGTCTACTGAAGGAATGCAGGGGGTATTTCTGTGGGACCAGTGTGAGGAACGGGCTGAGAGAAAAGAGACAGAAATGAAACAAAGAACATGTTACAGTTCTTTCTTTTCAAATTGCTATTAATTGAAGTAACAGTTTAAACAAAACAAATGAAATAGATATGAAATTTTCCAGGGACTGGCTTTGTTTTCCCTACTGTATGCACAAAAGAATTTTTTTCTCCTCTGATCCAAGATAGCAATCGGAAAGATAGTAAGAGGTGGTGTATAAGGCTCTCCCTCCCACTATGTTGTGACTCATACACTTGGACAAAAATAATATAAAAGTTTTCCAACAGGAGTAAATTATTTCTTTTCAAATACATCAGGTGATAAACTAATGTCACAGATTGATTCCATACTGTTTTCCACTATCATTTATGAAGCTTTCCGTATCATGAGCTGTTTACAAGAAATAAATATTTTTAGTAGCATACAAATGGATGATCCTATAAGCTATCACCACGCATTACTGTAAAGAATACAAAATCTTAAGTAAAACACTCCCTTTTTAAATAACACTAGAATACTGGGGTTATTAATACCTGACTCTTCAAAAAGATCTCTTCAAAACAGCATGAAGTCCAGCTGAAAAACAATCGTACCCCAGGAATCAATACTGAGGCCAGTAATGTTGAACATCTTCATCAGTTGCCTAGCCAGTGGAACAGAGCACTCCCTTGGTAAGTTTGGAGATGGTATAGAACTGGGGAGAGTGGCTGATTGTCATGGTTTTATGATTTTTGGTTATCAGTTGTAAAGTAAAGGTGATGACAAAGCCTTTATTTGAGTTACAGGCTCTATAGAACAAGATATCAAAGAAAGAAGAATTAGCTCACCTCTCCCAGCAACAGTTTGGAAAAAAGGAGGAGCTGAAGAATGCAGTCTTCTCTGGTTTGAACTCCGGTGCTGGGAAAAGGTGCGTGTGGGGGGGGGGGGGGAAGAACCCGTGCAGACTCTGACTGAATGTGCACTCCTGGAAGCACTGCTGAGATGGGGAGAGAGGAAGGGTGGATCTAGGATACCCCAGCTCCAGGCACTCACATGCTCATGTGCTGGTTCAGGCTGTGACCTAGCAGTTCCACTGCACTGGTATTCCACATCATAACATCATGCAATGCACTGGGAATTAAAGAGTTAGTGCTCCAGTTCCGTGGATTGTGGATAGTTCTGGGTACCTAGTTCTCAGAAGAGAAGCACTACATACTACATACTTCAGAGGATTTAGCATTGTTCTGTTTACGTTTTCCACTCAGAGGGAAAGATAAAAACGGTTCATAGATCACAAGACGTCCCTTTTGATCTTCTGACTTGTCTCTGCTCCCAGCCATATATCCTCAGCATTAGAGTAAGGCCTTCGGTTTTCAGACACTCTCTCATTTTATTTGATTTATTAGTTTCAATTCTAATTATATTGTATTATAGTGTGTTACCTTGCATTCCAATATTATATTTAGTAAATTAGTTTTTTTCCATCAGACAGGTCACTAGATCATAGAAGGAGATCAGGTTGGTCAAGCAGGACCTGCCCTTTGTGAACCCATGCTGGCTAGGCCTGATCCCCTAGTTGTCTCCCACATGCTGTGTGATCTCCCTCAAGAGGATGTGTTCCATAACCTTCCCTGGCACCGAGGTCAGGCTAACAGGCCTGTAGTGCCCTGGAACCTCCTTATGACCCTTCTTGTATATGGGAGTCACATTGGCATGTCTCCAGTCTTCTGGGACCTCTCCAGCTGACCATGAATGCTGATAGATGATGGAAAGCGGCTTGGCTATCACCTCTGCCAGTTCCCTCAGCACTCTTGGATGGATCTCATGTGGCCCCATGGATTTGTGGCAGTCTGAGTGGAATAGTAGGTCTCTGACTGTTTCCACCTGAATCATGGGGAGTTTATTCTGCTCCTTAGCCGAGACTACCAGGTCAGAGAGTAGAGTACCCTGAGGATAACTGGTCTGACTTTTAAAGACAGATGTAAAGAAGGCATTGAGAACCTCAGCCTTTTCCTTATCTTCCTTATCCTTATCCTCAGTGGTCATGTTCCCAGCCACATTCAGTAAAGAATGGAGATTCTCCTTGGCCCCCTTTTTTTTAATTATTTAAAAATTTTTTTCCCTTTTACCCCAGGGCCAAATTAAGTTCCAGTTGGGCTTTTGGCCTTTCTAATTTTCTCCCTAAAAGCCTTACAACTTCTTTGTATTCTTTCTGAGTTGGCCCATCCCTTCTTCCAAGGAGGTTAGATTTTTTTTTTTTTGGAGCTGCAGGAAAAGTTCCCTGGGTCACCACATTGGGGTCTTCTTCCCCCCGGCTCATTTTCAGCCAGGGGACAGCCTGCTCCTTGGCCTTTAAGACTTCCTTCTTGAAGAACGCCACCCTTCCTTGGACCCCTTTCCCCAAGGACTGTCCCAAGGGGATTCCCCAACTAGTCTTCCAAAAACCAAAGTCCACCCTCCGGAAGTCCAAGGTACCAGTTTTTGCTGCCCCCTTCCTTCTTCCCCAAGGAATTGAAAACTCACATTTCATGGCCCTATCCCAAGAAAGCCCCCAACCTCCACATTCCCACCAAGCCTTTCTCTGTTTGTGAACAGCAAGGTTCCGCGGGGAGCTCCTCTCATTGGCTCCTCTCACTAGCTGTGGAAAGTTATCCTCCATACACCCAGAAACCTCTTAGAACTGCCTTCTTTCTGGCACTGTGTTTGTATTCCCCCAGCCATGGTCGGGGAAGTTTGAAAGGCCCCCATTGAAGGGACAAGGGTGGTGATTGCCACAGCTTCGGCCAGCTGCTCATAGGAAAAAAACACCCAATCTGTCTCTTCAATCCGTTTCGGCGGTTATAAACAGACCGCCCACCAGGTATCTGCCCCTTGTAGCCCTTCCCCTGAATTCTTTTACCCCATAGGGGATTCAAACCTTATCATCCCCCAGCCACAAGTCAGTAACATCAAAAGCACTCTCTAACATAGAGAGCAAACAACCGCCCCCCCCTCCTTCCTTGCCCTATTTCCTGAAAGAGTTTTGTAGCCCAAGCCTTGCAGCACTCCCAGTCTGGGAAGCTCCCACCATGTTTGTTAATGGCAACTAATTCATAGTTTCCTTGCGACAGTGGCCTTCCAACTCCTTCCTTTTTGTTGCCCATGCTGCGGCATTAGGTAGATGCACTTAACCTGGGCTACCAATTTCACCCCCATCCTTGGCCCTTTATCCCCAGGCTCATTACTAGTGGGCCTGTTTTATCCCCTTCCCCCTTCCTATCTAAATCCCTCTCTACAAGTCCCGCCCCAGCTCCGGGCCCAAGGATCCGGTTCCCCCCTTGAGAGAGGTGAATACCCATAAAGCGACCTCAGGCCAGGGTGGTGGAGTAAACCACCCCCCATGATCAAGAACCCAAAATTCTTGCATTTTCGCACCAGCCTTCTCAGCCATGGTTTATAAATGGTTTTCCTGCTCCTTCTCAGGTCCTTCCCCCAACCACTTGGTTAGGAAACAGGCAAATACTACTTGTATGAGTTTATTTCCATTCAAATAACCTCCCCAAGTCCCCTAAAATAATTTGTTTATAGTCCTCGGCTTCTGTCAGTGACATTGTTATCATTACTACTCGACCTCTGAAAATGACTGAAATTTGAGGTTTGAGAAAAGATTTTTCATGGCAAGAAAATGAATCCATTGTCACCTGGTTACTTATGTTTGAGACGGAGGGCCAACAGTGTGTCCTAGATATAAGAAGCTCACCAAAATGGGGGCTTGCCAGGGATCGCGAGACAAAGGGTATTAGTACATGCCAGAATGAGGCCTTCACCTTGTGGAAGTGGATGCTGCTAGCCATAAAAGAAAGATACTCCTTCAAAGATGATCTGATGGCTGAGAAAAAGAAATGGACTGTAATGGAAAAAGGCAAATGTTCTTTGGGAGAATATGCTGTGGTGGAAACGTTACATAACCCCACCTTCATTCCTGATGATCCTGAGAGAGTCAGGTATACACCAAATATGTGGCATATATTCACAAAGACTGCACCAGAAAAGTATGTCAGTACATTTGCAGCAATGTTTGGCAGAGGGGAAAGAGACCCCTTATAAACAAAACTATTAAGAAACTTCAAGACTTTGATTTCATTTAAGCCCTCTTAATTGGTTTCGCCATTGCAAAAGTGAGTGAAAATGGGCAGAATGGAGAGCAATCAAGAAGATATAATACGAACGTGTTGGGGCTCATCGACTTAAGAGCTCTCACACTTTTTGTACATCAGAAAGGGTTTCAAATAGTTTTCTTTAGGGTGTTAACATACCTTTATACATTCACTTACAAGCCAGAAATTCCTGTCCCTCTAATCAGTTAATTGGCCTACTTCTCCCAAAAACACATGATAAAGGATGAAGGTTTCTTAAGTGTGATAAGATTAACAATGCATACAAACAGAACCTCTTTCTACCCTTAGACACAAACGATACCATTTGCTTCTGCTTACACTCCAACTCCCAAGGTTTCAGTGATAGGGTCTATCAAGGAGCTGATAAGGTCTTTGCTGCTCGCTCACGTTACAAATTTCCCCCACATTTCCCCCTTCTTCGTTAATAAAAAAAGGCACAGTTCTAGCATCCTTACATTTTTTGTAACACTGCCAAGCTGGAACACAAATTAAAACACAGAAAAAAGAATAAAAAACAACCCCTTTCTAAAAAATTCGGTATCCCCCACAAAAAACCCCTAAAGAACCCCGAATATATTCCACCCATCTTGGACCTGTTTCTTCATCCAGAGAAAACGGTCGCCAAGGATTGCTTCTTTCAGCGTAGCACTTCTTCCAGCCTGAACTTCCTTTCAGCTTCTATCCAGCACTCTCGGTCCACCTTGGTCCTTGTATGGACATTTGGATATGAACAATCCAAATTGTTTATTACAGGTTCTCACAAAACCAAGTGCACATTGTTCAAGTTCATCACCCACAATAAAAGTTTTTTGTTCTGCACTAACAACAGAGTCCGTGCCTAATTGCCACAGTTAAATCTTTCTCTTATTTGTCTTCCTCAACCTGTATGAGGAGCTTTGGACAGGATTTCAAGAGGGCATAGAGGGGCTTTACCAGTATTCCATAGTTGTAGGCGGCACCACCTCGTCATCCCTAGGAAAATCTGGAGCTCCTTAGCTGTTTGAGGTTCCGAGTCTGACAGATTGTTTCCTTACTCGCTGTTTGCTAGGTTTTGGGATCCTGCAGCGATTCCATAACGTAAATGGGTTACTTGTGCCTGTGCCACTTGGGCTTTCTGTGGAGAAACTCGATAGCCATTAAGTCTGAGAAAGTTTAGTAAGCTAATTGTCCATGTTATGCATTACCTCCTTTGTTTTGGTAGCTATCTGTCTCCTTCTATGACTGGGTGACCCGACTGGTAGATGAGGGAAAGGCTGTTGATGTAGTCTACCTAGACTTCAGCAAAGCCTTTGACACGATCTCTGTCACGGAGTTAACTAAATCAATTTATGCCCGTGACAGGATTATTATTATCAATTTATGATCCGTGACAGGATACGCTTTGGAGCGTAAGAATCAATTCAAAAACTAAGGGGCTTCTTTGTTGGTCCTCGTATCTGTCAGATGCTGCCAATAGTGCAGGGGCGTATCTGGCTGGTGCTGTTGATGTGAGTTGATGCCATATTTCACGCATTGTCCTCACTTTCTCAGGATCATGGCTTTGTGGGTCGTTAAAAACACAGTTAGGGTCATACAACATTTCCACCACGGCTATTTCCCTCAAATACTGGATACCGGATACTGGATACTGGATACCCTGTTCAACTGTATCCCATCTTTTCGTCACAGGCTTCAAGCCGCTTTTGAAGGGGTACCTTTCCTTCACGGCTGTTAATATTCGTTCCCAGAGGGAGGCAGCCTCATCCAGACATCGACTAATTGCTCTGTCAATAGCTGGATCTCTGGCAATGGCTCCTAGTTGGCGAGCTTCATTACCATCTAGAGACAAGCTACTGGCCCCGCTGTCCCAGCAGCGAACTAACCAGGAAACGAGAGTTTCATTTGGGCGCTGTGTAAATTCCTTTCTTGAGCCTTGGATTTCAGTCATCTTCAGAGGCCAACGAGTAGTAATAGAAACTTCCTCTTCATCACTCTCTTCTGCATGTCTCTTAGTTTTTCCTTTTGCCTTTCTTGATTTTGGTGGTTCCGAGGAGGGCCCCTCACCTGGATCTTCCTCCACCTCCTCCTCCTCTTCTTCTTTTTTTCGTTCTAGACGCGAGGACACTCGTTTCCATTTCTTGCCCTCCACAGGGGCAACTGATATTGTTACTGGTGTCTCCTGGAATTGATCAGATTTGACATGGAGATTCTCCCCTTTGGCTTGAACCTCAGCTCGGAAACTCTCTCTCTCCAGAATCGTATTATATAGGGCGCAGTAAGCACAAGCCAAACCCCAAATAAGTTGTACCTCCTTAGATTTACGAAAGCCGCACTGCCCCTGACTCAAATACTGGCTAAGTTTCTCGGGATCCCACAGGTGCTCAAGAGTGAAATCCCATGACATTGCGGGTCCCCATGCTTCTAAGATTTTTCCTAAACCTCTCCATATTCCCTGCCAGTCAGCATTCTCTGGTTTTGGAGGAGACTCCTTTCGCTTACTATTCCTGTATTGGAATACATTCAGGAAGACTGATATGAACAGGACTGATACGCCCACAAGCATGAGAATTAACTCAGCATTGGAAAAACGTCTGACAAACCGAGAGGAAAGCCTGGAAACTGGTTTGCACATCGTGTGGTTTGTAAAATTAGCTATTCCATTTGGGATGTAGTTGTTTGTAAAATTAGCCATTTCATCTGGGATGCAAGTGTCAAAATTCATATCATACCACATTGCATATAGGTACCAATATAGGTACCATACAGGTGTCTCCGTCAGTGCCCTTATGTGGTTATATATGAACACAATTCCACAACAAGTACTTATGACATTGATGATTGGCCAGTAGGTCGCAAGTAACATGATAGCTTTTAAGCCCTTACTCAGCGCTCCCACGAAAAAGAGTGGGTTCATCGCTGGTTTCTGCTCAAAAGGGGTTAATGAATTGAAGCTATCAAGAGGAGGGGGGAAAGAAAAAAAAGGCACTACCCAGACTAAGCAGTGCTCAAAGTTTACAAATATCCCAGAATACTGGCAGTACGCCTGGTCTTTCAAGGTCAAGTGTTCCAGCACAAAAACCTGAACTACTGATACTGCTCCCTAACGAAGCTCTCTAAGAGCAGAGAGAGAGATTCGTTCTAAGAGCTAAAAAGCAGCTATGCCCGCATTCTCCACCAAAATCTGTCACGGAGTTAACTAGATCAATTTATGCCCGTGACAGGGGGCAGTAGGCCCCTGCCCTCCCCACCCCCCGCCTGGCCCCACAAAATGGGAAGGAAGGAAGGGAGGAAAAAAAAACAGTGGCAACAATCTATGGAGGTAAACTTATTTTACTAACTATGATATCAGAATGCAAGATAACACAATATAATACAATCTAATTGAAACTGAGTCTAATAAATCAAATAAGATATGAGAGAGAGTTCCCGAGACCGAGTCAAACCTGAAAAAGCTTGGAACGGCTAGGAAAGCACCCTCCAGCACCCACTGCCAGGCAGTAAGAGACCGCCCCCCCCGGAAGGGTCAGATCCCATGACTTCCGTAATGTATAGGGATAGGTACGTAGAATTAGAGCATTAACACTTTAATTCCAGTACATGATGTTTTGATGTGGAATACTGTAAACCAAAAAAAAAACATAAAACCATGACAGTCTCTCACAGGAGTCTCCTGGGGAAACTGGTTGCCCATGGCCTGGACAGGTATACCCTTCTCTGGGTAAGGAACTGGCTAGCGGGCCATGCCCAACAGGTAGTGGTTAATGGAGTGAAGTCCAGCTGGCGATCTGTTTCAAGTGGTGTCCCCCAGGGGTCAGTACTGGGGCCTATCTTGTTTAATACCTTTATTGATGACCTAGACGAGGGGATTGAGTGTACCCTCGGTAAATTTGCAGATGACACCAAGTTGGGAGGTGGTGTTGATCTGCCTGAGGGTAGAGAGGCCCTTCAGAGGGACTTAGATAAGCTGGATCGCTGGGCTGAGGTGAATGGGATGAGGTTCAACAAGGCCAAGTGCCGGGTCCTGCACTTTGGCCACAACAACCCCATGCAGTGCTATAGGCTTGGGGACGAGTGGCTGGATGACTGTGAAGAGGAAAGGGACCTGGGGGTGTTGGTTGATGCTCGGCTGAACATGAGCCGACAGTGTGCCCAGGTTGCCAAAAGGGCCAATGGCATCCTGGCCTGCATTAGAAATAGTGTGGCCAGCAGGAGCAGGGAGGTGATCATCCCCCTGTACTCAGCACTGGTGAGGCCGCACCTCGAGTACTGTGTTCAGTTTTGGGCCCCTCACTACAGGAAAGACCTGGAGCGTGTCCAGAGAAGGGCAACGAAACTGGAGAAGGGTCTGGAGCACAAGTCTTATGAGAAGCGGCTGAGGGAGCTGGGATTGTTTAGTCTGGAGAAGAGGAGGCTCAGGGGAGACCTCATTGTACTGTACAACTTCCTGAAGGGAGGTTGTGGTGAAGAGGGATTTGGCCTCTTCTCCCAGGCAATGAACAGGACCTGGGGAAATGGCTGCAAGTTGTATTGGAAGAGGTTTAGGTTAGACATAAGGCAAAACTTTTTCTCTCAGAGAGTGGTCAGGCACTGGAAAGGCCTGCCCAGGGAGGTGGTGGTGTCGCCGTCCGTGGCAGTGTTCAAGAGGCGCCTGGATGAGGAGCTACGAGATATGGTTTAGTTTGTGGTAGCAATGGTAATGAGAAGATGGTTGGACCGGATGATCTTACAGGTCGTTTCCAACCTTGTGATTCTATGATTCTATGACTCTATCAAGTCATCCATGTCTTCGAATTTGAGGGGGTACTGTTTAATCCGAACCAGCTGAACTCCCTGCTTTATTCTAGATTCTATTGGTGCTGCATTCTTAGCCCTACCTGGGGATTCTACTACCCACACCCCAGGATAAACTCGATCCCTTACTTCATATGTGTTCTGGTCCCAGCAGGAGTAATGATTAATGCTAAACTAAGTGCCTTTATTAACTGTTCTTTTTTACCTTAAATTCCAATTTTCCTTTAAACTTTATTTCAGTTTACAGTTGGTTAAGTAAATCTTGCCCTAGTAAAGGTTTTGATGAATTTGGCATGTACAAAAATTTGTGTATGCCTACCTGTTTAGCTATACTAAATTGTAAATGTTTAACAAAGTAAACCTCCTCACTTTTGCCAGTGGTTTCCCTTCCGGTTACAAATTCATCACTTACTGGAGTAAGAACACCAAATTAGTTGCTCCAGCGTTTACAACAACTTCCACACTTTGCTGTAATTCCTTCCTTAGCTTAATTTTCTCCACCCTTAACTGTTATTGCATCTGTTACCAAATCCAGTGCTGCTTTTTACACTAACTGCTTTTTTGTTCAATGAGGGGAGAACCCTCCTGGACCCTGCCAGCCCCCCCTCTCAGCTCTTCCTGAGGAGATCTCTGGGTCCTAGAGCCCTGCTCTCAGCTCCTTCCTCCTAAGGCTTCCCGTGCTAACACTGGGATATCAAGTTTCCTAGATCTCTGTTCTAGTCTATTCTCGCTTCCAATGTTTTGTTTTCATCCCCATTCGCAACTAACACTTTGTTTACGTTCTGATTACAAGCAGGGGGGAGTAGCAGTGCGGGGCATGTGTTCTCTTGCCGGCACTTATCTGCTTTGGCTAGAGCAGATCACAAACTTTAATATTTTAACTCACTGTTCTTCTTTAAACTTTTTGCTTTTTTGTTTTTGTTGCTTTTTGTTTTTCACAATTCCACTATTTGTACCCTCAATTACGCTTCCATGTACCATTAATAATTCCACTTCCATATAGCATTAATGTTTACACTTGTGTATACTGTTAACAATTCCACTTCCGTATACCATTAACAATTACATTTCCATATACCATTTACATTTACACTTTCATATGGCATAAACATTTAACAATCACAAAGAGAGTGACAATAACCAGTACAGTTTATCCTAAAGATTCTTCCTCTCCTCCAAGTTATCAGTGGGAATGAGCCTTCCCATTGACCTGATTCCAGGTTCTTTACTAGTCTCATAGTTTTTCCATTAATATTCATTCTTTCCTCGTTAACTGAAATGAAATGAGGGTTATTGGTTGTCCTCTGTATTCACATCTGTCACGGAATTAGCCAGATCAGTTTATGCCCGTGACAGGGGGGCAGTAGGCCCCTGCCCTCCCCACCCCCCGCCTGGCCCCACAAAATGGGAAGGAAGGGGGAAAAGGAAAAAAAAAACAGCGGCAACAATCTATGGAGGAAACTTATTTTACTAACCTATGATATCGGAATGCAAAATAATACAATATAATACAATCTAATTGAAATTGAGTCTAATAAATAAATAAGATAAGGAGGAGGAGTTCCCGGAGACCGGAGTCAAACCTGAAAAAGCTTGGAACGGCTAGGAAAGCACCCTCCAGCACCCACTGCAGGCAGTAAGAGACCGCCCCCCCCGGAAGGGTTCAGATCCCATGACTTCCGTAATGTATAGGGATAGGTACGTAGAATTAGACATTAACATTGAATATCCGTACATGATGTTTTGATGGGAATATTGAAAATAAAAAAAAAACCAAAACCATGACATTCCACCCCTTATTCTACATCACTACATCATGCTTAATATATATATATATATACATACATATACAAACAAAACAAAGATTAAAAATGCATCACACACACACGTCTATATACATATACATAGAATTACTGTCTGCACTCTCCCAGCATCAAGTTTCCTTGTGGTACACATTGAACATCCCCATTCTTCTGGATTACCCACCAAGTGGACCCAGGTCCCTGGGCAAAAACAGTACCACGGAGAGGTTTGCCCTTTCCAGAAGCTGCAAGAACCCAAACTGCTTTTCCCAACATGCTCTTTACATGTACAACAGGGACCTTATCTCCCTCTACGGTATGTAGGGAGCTGGACTGGCAGAACAAGGGTGAATTATTTCTAGCTCGGTGGGCTCATGAGACCTCGGGCCATCAGGGGAGAGATACAACATATAAGTGGGCTAGAGACCGAGGGGGTGGACTTAACTATGGATGCTATTGCACAGGTTATTCAGACTGGAAACATGTGCCATAATCAAACAAGCCAAGAGGATGAAACCACTCTGGGAGGAGGCGATGGCAAAAGTTACAATACGGAGAGGCATGGCAGGTTGATTATATCACTTACCACGATCCCACAGTGGTAAGTGTTATGTGCTTACCATGGTGGAGGCAACCACTGGGTGGCTTGAAACATATGCAGTACCCATGCTACCGCCCGAAACACCATACTAGGTCTTGAGAAACAAGTCTTTGGCGACATGGCACCCAGAAAGAATTGAGTCAGATAATGGGACTCATTTCAAAAATTCTCTTGTAAATACTTGGGCCAAAGATCATGGCATTGAGTGGATTTACCATATTCCCTACCATGCACCAGCCTCTGGTAAAATAGAACGATACAATGGGTTGTTAAAAACTATGCTGAAAGCAATGGGTAGCGGAACATTTAAGCACTGGGAGAAGCATTTGGCAGAAGCCACCTGGTTAGTCAATACCAGGGAAGTGGGATTTGAACCCACGCCTCCATACGGAGACCAGAAATCCCATTGCGAAGGCTTAGCCTTGAGGAAGTGGCACGACCAAGCTACTCACGTACTACGAGCATGGGTGAGAGAATTACAAAGCAGACCAACCGCCAGTGCAGTTGCTCCGGTTGCCACAGGTACCAATTGCTACAACAACGGTGCACAGACCGCCCCGCTTACTCCAAGTGGCATCAGTTGCGTGATGGGTGGGGGGAACCTTTCCTTTAAACATCCAGTTCAGCACTGGTAGTCGAGGTGCCAGAAGAAGCTGTGTTTCAGTACCGACCACTTCAGAAGGAGCCCGAGCCCCCTCATACGCAGCTAAGATCTCCTTTTCGGTTGGAGTGTAGCCTTCTTCCGACCCCCTGTAGGCCCGTCTCCAGAATCCCAGGGGTCGGCCTCGGGTCTCTCCTGAGGCTCTTTGCCACAAACTCCAAGTGGGACCTTTCTCTCCAGCAGCAGTGTAGAGGATGTTCTTTACATCCTGCCCTGTCCGTACTGGCCCTAAGGCCACGGCACGGGCTATCTCCTGTTTAATCTGTTCAAAAGCCTGCTGCTGCTCAGGGCCCCATGTAAACTCATTCTTCATTCGCGTCACATGATAAAGGGGGCTTACAATGAAGCTATAGTTTGGAACATGCATTCTCCAAGGGCCCACTACCCCCAAAAAAGATTGTGTCTCTTTCTCACTAGTGGGTGGAGACATAGCAGTGATTTTGTCGATCACATCTGTCGGGATGTGATGACGGCCATCTTGCCACTTTTACCCAGGGAACTGAATCTCCTGAGCAGGTCCTTTCACTTTGCTCCGCTTAATAGCAAAACCAGCACGCAGAAGAATCTGGATTATTCGCTCACCTTTTGTGAAGACTTCTTTTGACTATTCTGATCTTCATCAAGCGTTTCTGATACTTCTACAGGTTTGTCACGATTTATCAGTGAAGACACTTGCTCTTGCACTTTATTCAGTTGCTCCGTCATTTGTGAGATGGCGGCGATGGCGGCGCGAGTTGGGGGTAGCTGTTGTTCATAGCTTTGGAGCGTAAGAATCAATTCAAAAACTAAGGGGCTTCTCTGTTGGTCCTCGTATCTGTCAGATGCTGCCAATAGTGCAGGGGCGTATCTGGCTGGTGCTGTTGATGTGAGTTGATGCCATATTTCACGCGTTGTCCTCACTTTCTCAGGATCATGGCTTTGTGGGTCGTTAAAAACACAGTTAGGGTCATACAACATTTCCACCACGGCTATTTCCCTCAAATACTGGATACCCTGTTCAACTGTATCCCATCTTTTCGTCACAGGCTTCAAGCCGCTTTTGAAGGGTACCTTTCCTTCACGGCTGTTAATATTCGTTCCCAGAGGGAGGCAGCCTCATCCAGACATTGACTAATTGCTCTGTCAATAGCTGGATCTCTGGCAATGGCTCCTAGTTGGCGAGCTTCATTACCATCTAGAGACAAGCTACTGGCCCCGCTGTCCCAGCAGCGAACTAACCTGGAAAC
This sequence comes from Lophura nycthemera, assembly GCA_021292215.1. Lineage (NCBI taxonomy): Eukaryota > Metazoa > Chordata > Aves > Galliformes > Phasianidae > Lophura > Lophura nycthemera. The sequence continues at coordinate 61,527 of JADANK010000376.1, read as the reverse complement.
GAGAGTTTCATTTGGGCGCCGTATGAATTCCTTTCTTGAGCCTTGGATTTCAGTCATCTTCAGAGGCCGACGAGTAGTAATAGAAACTTCCTCTTCATCACTCTCTTCTGCATGTCTCTTAGTTTTTCCTTTTGCCTTTCTTGATTTTGGTGGTTCCGAGGAGGGCCCCTCACCTGGATCTTCCTCCACCTCCTCCTCCTCTTCTTCTTTTTTTCGTTCTAGACGCGAGGACACTCGTTTCCATTTCTTGCCCTCCACAGGGGCAACTGATATTGTTACTGGTGTCTCCTGGAATTGATCAGATTTGACTTGGAGATTCTCCCCTTTGGCTTGAACCTCAGCTCGGAAACTCTCTCTCTCCAAAACAGTATTATATAGGGCACGGTAAGCACGAGCCAAACCCCAAATAAGTTGTACCTCCTTAGATTTACCTAAGCCGCACTGCCCCTGTTTCAAATACTGGCTAAGTTTCTGGGGATCCCACAGGTGCTCAAGAGTGAAATCCCATGACATTGCAGGTCCCCATGCTTCTAAGATTTTTCCTAAACCTCTCCATATTCCCTGCCAGTCAGCATTCTCTGGTTTTGGAGGAGACTCCTTTCGCTTACTATTCCTGTATTGGAACACATTCATGAAAAGTGATATGAACAGGACTAATGCGCCCACAAGCATGAAAATTAACTCAGCATTGGAAAAACGTCTGATAAACCGAGAGGAAAGCCTGGAAACTGGTTTGAACATCGTGTGGTTTGTAAAATTAGCTATTCCATTTGGGATGTAGTTGCTTGTGAAATTAGCCATTCCATCCGGGACGCAACTGTCAAAATTCATATTAAACATTGCATTTAGGTACCAATATAGGTACCATACAGGCATCTCCGTCAGTGCCCTTATTTGATTATATATGAACACAATTCCACAACAAGTAATCATGGCATTGATGATTGGCCAGTAGGTCGCGAAGAACACCATAGCTTTTAATCCCCTACTCAGCTCTCCCACGAAAAAGAGTGGGTTCATTGCTGGTTTCTGCTCAAAAAGGGTTAATGAATTGAAACTAACAAGAGGGGGGGGGGAAAGAAAAAAAGGCACTACCCAGACTAAGCAGTGCTCAAAGTTTACAAATATCCCGGAATACTGGCAGTACGCCTGGTCTTTCAAGGTCAAGTTTTCCAGCACAAAAACCTGAGCTACTGATAATGCTCCCTAACGAAGCTCTCTAAGAGCAGAGAGCGAGATTCGTTCTAAGAGCCAAAAACACACACACACAAAAAAAAAGCAGCTATGCCCACATTCTCCACCAAAATCTGTCACGGAATTAACCAGATCAGTTTATGCCCGTGACAGGGGGGCAGTAGGCCCCTGCCCTCCCCACCCCCCGCCTGGCCCCACAAAATGGGAAGGAAGGGGGAAAAGGAAAAAAACAGCGGCAACAATCTATGGAGCTAAACTTATTTTACTAACTATGATATCGGAATGCAAAATAATACAATATAATACAATCTAATTGAAATTGAGTCTAATAAATCAAATAAGATAGGAGAGAGAGTTCCCGAGACCGAGTCAAACTGAAAAGCTTGGAACGGCTAAGGAAAGCACCCTCCAGCACCCACTGCCAGGCAGTAAGAGACCGCCCCCCCCCGGAAGGGTCAGATCCCATGACTTCCGTAATGTATAGGGATAGGTACGTAGAATTAGAGCATTAACACTTTAATTCCAGTACATGATGTTTTGATGTGGAATATTGAAAATCAAAAAAAAAACCAAAACCATGACAACATCCTTGATTTAAAATGTTCAATACATGTGTAGTTTCAGCAAGCCTTCCTGCTGGAAGTGCCTTCTCCATTCCTTCTGTTTAGCTTAAGTAGCTTAGTTTTCAGGATGCTATGGGTATGCTCAACTATGGCTTATCTTGTAATACTTTCTGCGATTTATATATATAACTTCTGTGCGGGGGTCCCCATTGATGAAAACCCTGCAGCACCCCTTTTCATGGGCGCAGCTGGCGCTGGCTGTGCCTGAGAATAAATCAGTTGAGCAATACAAGTGCCTGCCAGTACTTTACATGGGGGCACAGGTGTGACTGTGTGTCCCAAGTCCTGCAGGACACTATACAATAATGCTTCCCAATATGGCTCTTGGTCTGGGGCTATGATAGCAGGGAAACCTTTCAACATATCTGTATTTCCGCCTTTCCTAGCCTCCCTCCCAACAGTTGCACATGGATCAGCAGGAGGGGACAGATCTGTCTCTTCTTCAGGGTCTATGGGGCTGGGATCAAAAGGGCCGCCGGGATCCTCGGGAGGGGAGACATTAAAAATCCCATCCGATGGCGATAGCCGGGGAGCCGATGGCATTGTGGGCTGATCTGTAGAGCAACCAGCCTCTCCCTTGCCCTCAGGCAGACTGGGTGTATCAGATTGCGATCTTAAGTGGCTCTTTAGCTCTCCAAAGACCTTTCTCCAAGTCTGAAGCAACCTGAACTCTGTCTTATCACCCTTAGTAGCAGCGTCCCATAGCTTCACCCCAATCCGGTCCCATACTTCAGGATCGTAAATTGTCTGATTTGTGATCGAGGGGTCACTCTTGTTAGCCCATACAAGCATCTGCTGTAAAACGGCAGTGGGCACCGTCTTTTCCCATTTTTTAAGAATAATTTGTGCTGGACAAAATCACTGCCATGTCTTCGCCCACTTATAAGAAAGAGACACAATCTTTTCTGGGCGTAGTGGGCTTTTGGAGAATGCATGTTCCAAACTTCTGCATCACTGTAAGCCTCCTTTATCAGATGAAGTGGAAGAAGAATAATTTTGCATGGCCCCCTTAGCAGCAGCAGGCTTTTGAGCAAATTAAACAGGAGATAGTACTAGTTGTGGCCCTGGGGCCAGTACAGACGGGACAGGACCTATAGAACATTCTCTACACTGCTGCTGGAGAGAAAGGTCCCACTTGGGGTCTGTGGCAAAGAGCCTCAGGAGAGACCCGAGGCTGACCCCTGCGATTCTGGAGTTGAGCATACAGGGGGTCCTGACATGTGGAAATCAAACTCTATAACCACAGTGTAGTTATAAAGCAGGTATGTTTAATCAGTGCTGTGCTCACACCGGATTCAGGGGGGATATTCCCACCTAACCTGCATACCAGAGGACAAGTAAGGCACATACTTAAAGAGCAAGCTGCTGACATATGCATTAGATGTCCAAGAAGAGGCTGGGTTATTATATTGAGTCCCCAAAATACACATGCGTATCTCTCAGTGGTCTTTCCGATGAAGGTCATCGTGTTATTTTCTTGGGCTTGAGTTAGGATGGAGGATGCTTGGCTAGCTCTGGTTGGTCGTCATCGGCCACAACTCCGTTCACCAATCCGCTGCTTCTTCGTTAATTTGTGGTTTTACTGTTAGAGCCTGCTATCTGTTATCGGCAGCGAGAACCTAGCTTAGCAAGGTCAAATCTGCAGCTGCTGATTCAACACCTCATGAAGGCACATAAATTATAGCCTAATTTACTTTCCTTAATTCAATTCCCTCCTTTTCTTCTATCTAGCAAGGTTACTCTTCCTTGCTAGATTATCCCATTCTCATTAGGATTTGTCTGGAAATACTTCCCCTTTTCTACAGACTGACAGAGCTGATGCTGTTTTCACTGTTCATAGGACTCTACATTGTTTTTCCCAGTCCCATACAAAGCATTTCACTACACAATATATTAAAACATGACTACTAGGATCACTACTACTACAGCTATTCCTGCAATGAGGAGATGTTTTAGCCATTATATATCAGGCAACCAGCCTGTCAGCGTGTCCCAAATTCCCAAGAAATTTTGTGATATTTAATATCACATTCTGGAGATCTGTGATTCCCCAGATGGGGATTATTGCATTGAGGAAATAATAAAGTCCCGAGGAGTCTTTAGTTAATGTATCGGGGCTTCTTACTCTCCTTTTTATTTTAATATTGGCCCCACATAGTTCTCACTATACCTGATGGCAGCTCTTTCAGATGGATGCTTGTAGGAGGTGCTAAAAATTCTCCTATACGATGTCCTGTCCAATTTCTTGGTACCGATTTTTGAGCTCTCTCTCATCCCCACACAGCCACTGGAAGCTCTTCCTTAATGGTGGCCATTGTTAAAGTTGGAAATGTAAGATTGATCCAAGGTACTTCAGAGGATAAGCGAGAGTATGTGGAGTCATTCATGCATCTACTTATAAGTTGGGTCATCCCATTATGTGCCCAAAATATGAGGTTGAATTTTGGTCCTAAAATAATAGTGCTGTTAACAGCAGCTTCCTCACCTGCCCCTAAGCAAATGGACTCCCTCTGACCACTTTTATATTTGTACTGAGCAGGTCAATTTAGTGACGGGACCCCAAAACACAGTACTTCCGTCCTTGCCTTTTGTAGTTGTTTGCAGACACAGCAATCAGAGAAGTTTAAAGTTTTAGAAAAGTTACTAATTACATTGTGAAAGGAGTTCTCTTTCTAGGCTAAAACACCTCCCATGTACATTGAGATATAGCAAATTAGTAACTGACTCATCTTTCCTTTACGAGTTTAACTTTCGACAGTGCACTTTCCTTGACAGACCAAGTAGTTGCCCAGCATCTTGGAATAACCTTCTGTAACAATAATTTAGTTACCTCACGTGCCATATTAGTTCTACAAGGGAATGCCTCCGGCCACTGTAAAAAGGTATCAGTACCAACATAAGCGATACCCCCCTTTTCTTGGGAGTTCTGAGAAATCAGTTTGCCATTGTTGCCTTAGAAGGTTCCCTTTCCCAATGGGCCAACATGTACCCTGTTCCTGGTACTAGGATCGTACTTTGTAGTGTCTGTTTGCCCAATATATTTTCTTATCTTCCCTTAGAACAAATTTCCATAAAATACTAAAGGGCATAACAATGTGTCCATCTGGGCGTGCACCCATCTGTCAGCTTGCTCTCTACCCTTCTAAATCATTAATTAGATTCCTATTCTCTGTAGAATATTTTACAAGATCTTTTCAAAGATTTTAAGTTTACCGTCTGGAATTAAAGCCTTCTTCAACTGCCTGTTCTGCCACCTGATCCACCATCTTATTTCCAGTTTCCTGTACAGTGTTACCTTTCTGATGTCCTTTACAGTGTATAACAGCCACGCTCTTTGGTAGATTTACATCATGCTGAATTTGTTTTCCTTGAGTGTGAACAATCCTTGCTCTTTCTAGATGGTATTATGAGCGTGTACCACCCCAAATACATAATTAGCATCTGTCCATATATTTAAGGCTCTTGTCAAGGCAGTTATTTCAGCTTTCTGAGGGAAAGTCCCCACAGGTAATGGTTGATAACCTTGTCAGTAGCAGTTACTGCATATCCTGCCTTACGGTTTCCTTGTCTCACAAAACTGCTACCGTCGGTAAACCAGGTGTCTTCTGCATCTTCTAAGGGTTCGTCCTTCAGGTCTGACCGGCTGGAATATGCAGCTCCAGTTGTTTCCAAGCAGTCATGAAATACTGGTTCTCCAGGAGTTTCACTAAGGAAAGATGCTTGTTTGACAATATTAGTTACAATTATTTCTACATCATCCTGCTCTACCAGGATGGCATGGGATTTCAGGAACCTTTGGGGTGAGAGACAATGCCTCCCTTTACCTCCAATTCTGTAGACACAGTATGAGATATTAAAACTCTTATTCTTTGGCCTAGTGTAAATTTTCTGGCTTCTTGAATACTGAGTAATATTGCAGCCACCACCTTTAAGCACCCTGGCCATCCATTACTCACTTCATCAAGCTGTTTGGAGAAGTATGCCACTGCACTTTGATAGGGTTCAAGGTTCTGGGCAAGGACTCCCAGGGCTATTCCCTGTTTTTCATGCGAGAACAGCCAGAAGGGTTAAGTCGTGTCTGGTAGCTGTGTATCCACAGTCGGCACCATCCTGACATTCCTGGGAACATATGGAGTTCCTTGGCAGTTTGTGGCTCAGGGGTTTGGCAGATGGCTTCTTTCCTGACAGTCCTTAAGGTTCGAAGTCCAGCTGTAATCTCATATCCCAGATACGTCACTTGCTGCTGAGTTATTTGTGCTTTCTGTCGAGAAACTTGATAATCATTTAAACCAAGAAATTGAGCAAACTCACAGTCCACTGCACACAGTCCTCTTCTGTTGCTGTGGCATCCACAAACTGCAGTAAGGTTCCACCCTGGGATGGAGGCACCCAAGTCTCAGGCTCACGAGTTGACCAGCTCTCACAGATCACTGGGCTGTTCTCACAGCCCTGGCTAACACTGTCCAGGTTAACTGGGTCTTTTCTCCCTATACTGGGGTTTTCCTATTCAAAGGCAAATAACTTTAGACTTCCTTTGGCCAAACCAGGCAAAAAAGAGGCATCCTTCAAATCCAGAAGGTAAACTCCACCTACTCATTCCTTAACTTGGTTAATAAAGTGTATGGATTTGCCACCACTGAGTGCATGCATTCAAGAATTCTACTACTTGCCCTCAAATCTTGTACCAAACTATAGCACTTGCTGCAGCGTCTGATGCACGGACTCAGATGTGAATGATCCAAATCATTTATTACAAGTTCTCACATCGCTTATATACCTTCATAGGTTTTCTTTTTCTAGCTTTCCCATCCACCCCTACAACTTTCCCATCCACCTTTACATGTCAACAGAGCATTCTACAAAACACTCTTCAACTGTTCACACAGGCGCTTATCCAATCAGAGCCATGAGACGTTCTCTCTTCTTCTAGAGGTGTCCTTGGTTCTCATGCTGTTTATCTTGCTCCACAGCTTCTGCTCTGAACAGTTTTTCTTGTATTCCCACAACTTGCCATCTGATTTATTCATCAGCAAGATTGGGGTATTGTATTTGGATTCACATTCAATTAGTAATTCAAACTCCATAAAGTTATATATTATTTATTTTATCCTCCTACAATCACATATCCTCAAAGGGCACTGCTTTACCCTCACTGGGCTAGCTCCTGCTTTTAAGTTGACTTCTATTTGGAGATGCATTTTTGGCTCTGCGAGGTATCCCTGATACCCACAATCCTAAGTGTACCTGATTTAAGATTTCTGTAACTTCTGGGAGTACATTATTGTTTTTCCCAGTTTGTGTTAAAGCCAGACTTACAATTTTTAACCAGTTGATGTTGTTTGACCCTTAGCTCCAGTTTTATTGAATTTAATCTCTGCATCCATTTGTTCTAATAAGTCTTGCCTGAGTAACAGTTTTGGAGAACCTGGTATGTACAAGAATTTATGTATTCCTACTTGTTTTCTCAGCCTATATTTAATTGATCCCAATAGGCAAGCTTTTTCTTGTTGGCCAGTAGCTCCTACTACTGTTACAAAAACCATCTACAGATAGTAAGAGGCACCCTTATCCACCAGAAAATAAACCTCTTTATCCTGCATCCCTAGCTGGAAGTTAATCAGTGGATCTGCTAGGGTAAACTTCCCAGGTTCCCATCATTCAGCTTTTGCGGTCAGAGACGGTTCCCTCTCACTCAGCTTCGTAGGATTTCTCCACTAGTGTCTCATTTCCCTGCAGTTTGTGGGGGCAGAATCCTCCCTGGGATCTTCCAGGGCCCCCCCTACCTCTTCCTGAGGAGATCTCTGGGTCCTATGGCCCTACTCTAGCACCACAACAGTAGCATCTGCTGTTGTTCTTCCCAATTCCCTTACTATCTCTGTCCCTCAATCAGCTTTTCCATATCGCTCACCTCTCTTTGGTCCTGACAGCCCTGTTACACCTTGCTCATCTTTGCCTTCCTCAGCCTGTGTCTTTCCCAAACCTTTTTCACTTTCCAAACTCTCATAATTACATGAACTACTAATATTATATTTCAGTTTCACCTCCTCCTCTTTAGAGGCTTTCAGTGCTAACTCTGGGATTTCAGATTTCCTAGATCTCTGCTCATGAAGGCTGTTCTCACTTCCCGTGCCCCATCCCCTTCACTCCCCCTTCGCAAGTAATGCTGTTTACAGCAACAGTCTCCGGCCCCGGCTCTCTCTCTTACTCCGAGAGTTCTGCTTGCGGGGAGCAGTGCGGCAGGGTTGCTCTCATGCCAGCGCAGATAAACTCACTTTCTCTTTTGTCAACGGTTTACGGGCTGGTTCGGCCTGGTTCCATGACTAGCGGGGCAGAGGGATTTCACAAAATCCACGCCTCCGGAAAAAGGGAACAGGGGACCCCAAAATAATTAAAAGCAACGGCAACAATCTGAGGAGAAACAAACTAATTTACTAAATATATTATCGGAACACAAGATAACACACTATAATACAATATAATTAAATTTGAAGCTAATAAATGAAATATAATGAGAGAGAGAATGTTCGAAAGGTGGATAGGCCTCACCACAACGCTGAGGTGAGATGCGCTGTCCAGTTGAACAGCAGGGAGACGGGAGAAGAGCCGACGAAGAGCAGGCGAAAAAGAGCACATCAGGTGACCTTGCTAGGAGTTATATCTCGAGACTCTCTGTGACCGCAAAGTCCCCTGGGAATGTAGATCTCCTTCTCTTCCGGGCAGGGACCCAGAACTTGAGCATTAACAGTTAAACTCCCAGTGCCCCACATGATGTTATGATGTGGAATACCGAAAACCAAAAATCACAAAACCATGACATCTTTAACCCTTTTGCCTTTGTACACTATTTCACTATTCGTACCCTGTCTCGCTCCAATTTATAGGAGGGAGATGAGGTTCTTTTAATATCCGTATACCCGGTGTGAGATTAAGGAACAACAGTTCATATGTTAGTCCAACCAGTTTATTATAAATCCTAATCAGGGAGACGGGAAAGGGAAGGAAGGCGATTGAAAAGATAGGAAAGAAGCAAGAATAGCATAAAGCGGGGATAGTCACCACTAGGATCCACCTGCGGTCCCATTGCTCCTCGTTTCCAAGGTCCCAGGCAGAACCAGCAGGAGGGGAGAGCAGCAGCGTGGCCGGCCTTGGGCAGCAAGCAGGTAGCAGGAAGAAGTCGCAGAGCCAATCCGGGAGGAAGCAGCAGGACTCAGGTAGCGGACCCAGGAGAGTCCGTCAGCAAGCAGGAATTCCATAGTGAGGAATCTGATGACACACACCTATCCTCATTGTTTTCGATTCCTCTTTTATCCTACTTCTTCTCCTGCCTACGTGACATCCCTGGGCGCTTGAGCAAGAGTCATGTGAGTACCCCCTGAGATGGCCATCTTCCTTGAGATAAGCCCACACAAAAGACCATTTCACGGCCATTAAGCTGCAGCTTATCTCTCTCTCGTTGCCCCTGGCCTTGTCCATCTGTGTCCTTCAGACAAAGGATTTCACAACCCTTGCCCAGGACTTGTCCATCAAAGTTCTCCAGACAAAGGATTTCTCAACCCCTGCCCAGGACTTGCCTGGACTTGTTCATCTGTGTCCCCAGCAAGCTTTGAGACAATGATGTAAAATAATAATCTCTTTCTTACCCTCAGTTAAACTTCCAAATACCCTCAATTATGCTTCTGTTAATGATTATGCTTTCTTATACCATCAGAAGAGTTTGTCCCATTCCCTTCAAAACCCACAAATCAAACAATACAGTTTTTCATTTTCCACAAACACCCAGTACTTAGTCTCATGATGAGAGCACTCAATTATAAAAACTTTTTGTGTTACTTCATTTATGTTCTTGGTTTCTTCCACTTTTCTTTTCCTTCTCTAGTGCTTAAACCATCGGATCTTGGGGTGCCCTCATACCACAGTCCTGTTGCCACTTGGTATGATTGCAAAGAGTGGAAAGTATATCTGTGTATGCAACCTCTTCCCATTTACCTTCCCTTCTTAAGAATAACATTAACTGTAACAGCGTATTATAGTTTAGGGTCCCATTCTGAGTTCACTTCTCATCATCTTCTAATTTATATACTAACCACCATTGATTGCAATACTTAATTAAGCTTTTCTTACTCAGGGTGCCCCCAGGCTCCCCAACAATGTCTCACCCATGTGATAATACACACTCAAGTGGGGTTTGTTTAGGGATTTCTTTTGACACCTTTTGTCTCATAACATCTGTTTATCCTGACTGGTCTTAGGTATTGGGTGAAAATCCCTTGTGTTTTGCTGGGTAATGGAGTCCACCTACTTCCCCAGGGCACGGGAACACCAAATTCCCTGGACAAGAGCCATAACCAATGTCCCTCAGCAAAACAGGGATTTTTACGAGGCTTCTCATTGTGTTGCTGGGTAATGAAGTCCACCTGCTTCCCCAGGGCACAGGAACACTGAATTCCCTGAGCAAGAGTCCTAACCAATGTCTCCCAGCAAGAGAAGAGTATTTCAAACAGGGAATGGAATTCCACAGGGAACATTTTTACAACACAAACATTTAACAATTACAAAGACAGTGACAATAACTAATGCGGTTAGTTATACAAGAAGTGGGATCCCGCAAGAAGCATTTTGCAGCACAAACACCGAGCAATTACAACAATTACTACTGTAATTCCTACGACTGGCCAGAGAAAAGAACAAAGAAAATAAAAATTATTTGGACATTCACTCCAAATGCCCTCCCGGTCTCACAAGAGTACAAATTACCGATTGATCAATTCCCGTAGGTTCCCTCAAACCTATGGGCCCCTGTGGGAGCTCCCCCAAGGAGCCTTCCCATCCCAGCCGGCAACCTTACCCGTGAGCTCACGTTCCTAATGGGAAGAGCATACACTCCTTCATACCTCGCCTAGGACAACTCCTCATGACTTACGGGTTCCCCATTCCCAACATACCTGGTCCGCAGCCAGGGCTTTTTCTCTGCTCCACCGTGGATGTGTCAGCCTGGGGGAGTCTTCTTCGAGAATCCCTCGGGGCATGCCAGAAGCATCCCCTGTGTTGACCAGCCCCACAGCCCAGCAGTCTCCTGGCTGGCTCACCAAATTGACGTGCGGAAATCAAACTCTATAACCACAGTTATAAAGCAGGTATGTTTAATTAGCGCTGCACATACGCCAGATGCAGGGAGGATATTCCCACTGTCATGGTTTTACGTTTTTTGGTTTTCAGTATTCCGCATCATAACATCATGTAGTGCACTGGGAGTTAAAGTGTTAATGCTCCAATTCCAGGTACCTGTCCCTGTACATTACGGAAGTCATGGGATCTGGCCCTTCCAGGTGGGGCGGTCTCTTACTGCCTGGCAGTGGGTGCTGGAGGGTGCTTTTCTAACCGTTCCAAGCTTTTCAGATTTGACTCGGTCTCGGGAACTCTCTCTCTCCTGTCTTATTTAATTTATTAGTCTCAATTTCAATTAGATTGTATTATATTGTGTTATCGTGCATTCTGATATCATAGTTAGTAAAATAAGTTTTCCTCCATAGATCGTTGCAGCTGTTTTTTTTTCCTTCCTTCCCATTTTGTGGGGCCGGGGGGGGGAGGGGCAGGGGACTACTGCCCCCCTGTCACGGACATAGATTGATCTAGTTAACTCCGTGACACCCACCTAGCCTGCATACTGGAGGGCAAGAAAGGCACATACTTAATAAGCAAGCTGCTGACTTATGCATTAGATGTCCAAGAAAAGGCTGGGTTATTACAATAAGTCCCCAAAATGATTGACATCCCCCCCTTGCCCCAAGTCTCAGCTTCTCAGCTCTTTTACATGTGTATCTCTCAGTGGTCTTTCTGATGAAGGTCATCATGTTATTTTCTTGGGCTTCGGTTAGGATGGAGGACGCTTGGCTGGCTCTGGTTGGTCATCTCATCGGCCACAACTCTGTTCACTAATCCACTGCTTCTTCGTTAATTTGTGGTTTTACTGTTCAAGCCTGCTACCTTGCATTCCAGAGATAGGATAGCTAATGATGTTAATAAAAAAAAAAAAGGAGACCCACTGTCTGCACTAATTGTCTAAGTCTGTAGAAAAGCATCTGTTATCGGCAGCAAGAACCTGGCTTAGCAAGGTGTCAACGGTTTACAGGCTAGTTCGGCCCAGTTCCGTGACTAGCGGGGTGGAGGGATTTCGCAAAATCTGCACCTCTGGAAAAGGGAGACAGGGGACCCCAAAATAATTAAAAACAGCGGCAACGATCTGAGGAGAAACAAACTAATTTACTAAATATAGTATCGGAATGCAAGGTAACACACTATAATACAATATAATTAGAATTGAAGCTAATAAATCAAATATAATGAGAGAGAGCGTCCAAAAGGTGGATAGGCCTCACCATAACACTAAGGTGAGATGCACAGTCCAGTTGAGCAGCAGGGAGGAGAGCCTGACAAAGAAGACCACATCAGGTGACCTTGCCAGGGGTTATATCTCCTCTCTGACTGCAAAGCCCCTTGGGGTGTGTAGTTCTTCTTCTCTTCTGGACAGGTGCCCGGAACTGGAGCATTAACACTTTAACTCCCAGTGCACTACATGATGTTATGATGTGGAATACCGATAACCAAAAATTGTAAAACCATGACATACGCACTGCTCACTGATGGATCACGTCATATTGTGGGGAAGCAACAATAAATTGATGGACAATGCGGGCAGCTATGGGTTTTTACTTCATCTTAAGAGCATTATACAGAGGACTAAGGACCCTTATGTTCCTTGGAACATTTTGTATCGTTTTTAAGCTCCTCATATTCTGTGCCGGAGTTGCACATATCTATAGTCAGTTAAGGGCACTGATGGAGATACCTGCCTGGTTCCTATACATCCTGGCTAATTTAACAGACAATATGATATTTGGACTGGTTTCCAGGTGCTCTTCCCAGTTCCTTATGCATGTTCAGGGTACCAGCTTAGGTACTGTGCTATTAGTCTCTCTGCATGTATTCTCTGCAACAGTAATTTACATTATGTGGAGGAAGCTTTCCCCAAAACCAGAGAATGTGGAGTGGTAGGGAATATGGAGAGGTTTAGGAAAGAGATTAGAAACGTGGGGACCCCTGGTGTCATGGGACTTCACTCTTGAACACCTGTGGGACTCTGAGGAACTAATCACAGAATCGCAGAATCATAGGGGTTGGAAGGGACCTCCAGAGATCATCGAGTCCACCCTCCCTGCCAAAGCAGGTTCCCTACACCAGGTCGCACAAGTAGGTGTCCAGGCGGGTCTTGAATATCTCCAGAGAAGGAGACTCCACAACCTCCCTGGGCAGCCTGTTCCAGTGCTCCATCACCCTCACCGTAAAGAAATTCTTGTGCACATTTGTGTGGAACTTCGTATGTTGCAGTTTCTGGCTGTTCCCCCTTGTCCTGTCTCCACACACTGCTGAAAACAGTCTGGCCTCACCACTCTGCCCCCCACACCTTAGATATTTATCTAAGTATTTATCTCAGTCTTCTTTTCTCAAGGCTAAACAGACCCAGTTCACTCAGCCTTTCTTCATAGAGGAGATGCTCCGGGCCCTTCAACATCTTTGTGGCCCTCCGCTGGATTCTTTCCAAGAGATCCCTGTCTTTTTTGTACTGGGGAGCCCAGAACTGGACACAGTACTCCAGACGAGGCCTTACCAGGGCAGAGTAGAGGGGGAGGATCACCTCCCTCGACCTGCTGGCCACGCTCTTTTTAATGCACCCCAGAATGCCATTGGCCTTTTTGGCCACAAGGGCACACTGCTGGCTCATGGCCAACCTGTCATCCACCAGGACACCCAGGTCCCTCTCTGCAGAGCTTCTCTCCAGCAGGTCATCCCCCAACCTGTACTGGTGTGATTTACGGAATCAAACTCTATAACCCAGAGTTAGGTTATAAAGCAGGTATGTTTTTATTCAGCATTTGGCGCCAAGCTGGGTGCAAGGGGGATAGCTCCTCCGAACTTGCACACTGTAAGACAAAAGCTTGGTACAGATATAGGCAGAACTAATACATAATCAGTGTTTTTCCCGGAATTCGTATACATATTCATTACATTTCTGAGAACCCATCAGCATACAGTCCCTCCCTCTTGCATGTGTGCCATGGGCAGTGGGGGTCTCCTTCTGGTGGTCACAGGATGAAGGCTCATTGTCTTCAACCGAAGTAATCCAATTCCGACCTGTTCCTTGTGTGATGTTTTCTTCAAGTTTACAATAGAGTTTCAAGATGTTCTTTTCTTATCTGGCCTGCATTTCTATACAATAGTTAACCCTTATCTTGTCCTCTCTTTACTCACATTCCTATACAATGGTTAACCCTTATCTACTGCACATCCTGCTTGCTACATTCTTTTGTCTTGGCTTCATTTACAGCCAGCCCACGTTTACCCTTCATCCCCTAACTCAGGTGCATGCAATTATTCCTCCCCAGATGCAAGACTCTACACTTGCTTTTGTTAAACCTCATCTGGTTTCTTACTGCCCAGCTCTCCAACCTGTCCAGGTCTCGCTGAATGGCAGCACAGCCTTCAGGCATGTCAGCCAATCCTCCCAACTTCATCAAACTTGCTGAGGGTGTCCACTATCCCCTCATCAAGATAATTGATGAAGATATTGAACAAGACCGGACCCAGCACCAACCCCCGAGGAACACCAATAGTTACAGGTCTCCAACCAGACTCTGCACCACCAATGACGACCCTCTGCGCTCTGCCAGTCAGCCAATTCTCAACCCACCTCACTGTCCACTCATCTATCCCACACTTCCTCAGCTTTGTTATAAGGATGCCGTGGGAGACAGTATCAAACGCCTTGCTGAAATCAAGGTAGACTACATCCACTGCTCTCCCCCCATCCACCCAGCCAGTGATAACATCATAGAAGGCTACCAGGTTGGTCAAGCATGACCTCCCCCTGGTGAACCATGCTGACTACTCCTGATCACCTCCTTTTCTTCCATTGTCTGGAGATGGCATCCAGCACAAGCTGTTCCATCACTTTCCAAGGACAGAGGTGAGGCTGACGGCCTGTAGTTCCCTGGATCTTCCTTCTTGCCTCTTTTGAGACAGAGTGACATTGCTCCTCAGTCTCAGGACATCCCCCATTCCAAGACCTCTCAAAAGATGACAGAGAGCAGTTCAGCAATCACCTCCGCCAGCTCCCTCAGCACCTGTGGATGATCCCATCGGGTCCCATGGTCTTTGAACAATGGTGTGCCCAGGCGCTCTTGGACTGCCCTCTCCCTGACTAAAGTGAAGACTTCCATTCCCCAGACCCTCTCACTAACCTCCAGGGTCCGGGATTCCCGGAGGGAGAGCTTTTGGAGCTTTTTCACTGAAGGACAGATAGCAAAAGAGAGATTTCAGTTCTCCACTTCTCAGCATCCCCCTATTACCATGAAACCCCCCTCCACTAAGGGGCGGCACTAAGCGAGCTATTGGGTAAGGATGGTGCACTCAGCACGATCTGAGGAGGAACAGTCTTTTGGGGTTTTTTTTTGGCTTTGTGCTACCGACTGCTCTATCTCCAATACTTATCATGGACGAAGAGGAGTCAAAAAACAGAGCTCTGAACCAAACACGGGAAACCTCAAGTCAGTCTCGATCAATCGCAGGAGGCACCAGTATCAATGTCAGTAGCCCCTGTGGAAGGCCAGAAATGGAAACGGGTGTCCTCATGTTTAGAATGGAAAGAAGAAGAAGGGGAAAAGGTAGAGGAAGATCCTTGTGAGGGGCCCTCCTCAAAACTGCCACCACCAAGAAAAGCAACTGAGAAAAGTAAGAGACATGGAGAGGAGAGTGATAAGGAGGGAGTTGCTGTTACCACTATTCGTCGATCCCTGAAAATGACTGAAATCCAAGGCATAAAAAAGAGTTTAGCGGCACCCAAGTAGCCTGTTTGTCACTGGTTGCTTCGTGTTGGGGACAGCCAGGCGTTCAGTAGAGTAGGCACGTGCCTAAATAGTAATGAAGCTTGCCAAATAGGAAACATCGCCCGATACTCAGCTATTGACAGAGGGATTAGTAGATGTTTGGATGGAGTCACCACCCTCTGGGAATTAATGTTATTAGCTGTGAAGGAAAGACATCCCTTCAAAGCCGAACTGGAGCCTGGGCTGAGAAGCTGGAACACTGTTGAGAAAGGTGTGGGGAAGTCTCTGGACTCTCAGGACGCGCTAGAGACATAACAGCACACCAATGTGGTTAAAAGCTATTAGTCTGCTTTTATTGTTAAGCACTACTCTATTTATACCTGTTAACAGGAGCATTCTGCAAAACACCTCTTTAACCGTTCACACAGATGCTTAGCCAATCAGAGCCGTGAGATGTTCTTTCTTCTTCTGAAGGTGTCCTTGGTTCTCATGCCGCTTATCTTGCTCACAGCTGCTGCTCCGTGCAGTTTTTTCTTACGTTCCCACAAAAGGCATCCAGTATTTGAGACAAACAGCCATAGTGGAAATGCTGTATGATCCCACATTTGTTCCTAACAATCCACAACAGGACCATGATCCTGAGAGAGTGATGAGTACACTCAAAATATGGCAGAAGCTCACAAGAACAGCACCAGAAAGGTATGCCGCTTCACTGGTAGCAACAACCAGTAGATAAGAAGTCCTAGACAGAAGACCCCCAATTTTTGAACTGATTCTAACACTTCAAAACTTGGAACGAAAATTACTGCCATCTCATGCTTCCATATCAGCTATCTGCCAAATGGTAGAAAGACTAGATAAAATGGAGAAGAGCCAGGGACGGCCCCCCCCCCCCCACGACCCTCCCAGGACGCGTTCTACTTCTCTTTTTAATTGTCCCTAGGACACATCGTGCATGAACCCATGGAACGTATCAGAAACACCCAATGACGCCCAGGGAGACACAAAAGAATCGCGGAAGGACGCTGGTCCCAAAACTGACTAAAGTCTCAGCTTATATTAAGGCAAATTTCCCCCCCGCTAGACGTGCGGATCAAAACACTATAAGCAACCAAACTAGTTATAAAGCAGGTTAGGTTTTATTCAGTGCTGCCAGACCACCGGGTGCAAAGGGGATAGATTTGCACACCACACGCACACACCACTACACGCGGCACACACACACACACGCAATATACTTCATTTGCGCATATGTCACTTCATGTCCGGTAAGAAGTTCATCGCGGCTCCCTCATAGTTCAGTATGAACTTCGCCACGGAACACTTATTGACCATCGAATAATAGATATAGATAAAGAGCTTAGGCATTTCCGCCACAAAGACTCTACGTACTGGGGAGAGGCAATACGTTTGGTATTGATAGATATTACGACTCTCACGCGCACAGAAATTAGAATTATAGCTCTGCCGCGAATACTCGGGACGATAGAGAGTCTTCGAGTTGGTAAAGCACTCCGAGACAAAACCGAATAGTGATTAGAGACGAGAGTTCTGTAAATTTTAGCACAATGCGACATCTGTCACGATCCAACTCCGTAGAGCTGTTAATCAAATCAATGTGACCACTTCTAATTAAACGACCTACGACATACCTGATAAAGGCACACCACCAAATTGGAGAGCAACAGGAACCTCCGGGCAAACAGACATGAAATACTGATCTTTACGCGTGCATTTCTACCTATCAAGTGTGCCTCGTCTAATCGTGGGCTAGGAAACTACCCCTAAAAGGGCACGGATAGCTGTTACGAGGAGGATGAATTCACGGCAGGATCGGAGGATCTTGTAGGTCACTGACCAATTGAACCCCATTTTTCCGATCGTATCCGATTTCCAGTCGCGCAGACGAAACAGTGTAGTCATAGATTTGGAAGGAGCGTTGCTTCCAACGAGCGCATAAGGACCATGTGCCACGAACATCAGGTGAGGATGAGGCGCACTAACCTAGAAGAGTGGTGGGTATTACATATCTAGGACGCACATGTGTGATGCATGTTCTGTACCAGATGTGTTTATATGCAAATGTTGCCCCTAGATGTCCTCCTAATCTTCTTCTCGGTAGACTACGCCCTAACGAGGCATGCGCCAGTTATGCCAACCACAGAGCAGAGTAGAATGAGACCATACGACCTCAGAGGTCGTGTTGTAAGATGTAGCTTGGGCGACACGTAAGCAACTAGGAGTGCTGCCCGACAAGAAGTCTTTTGCTAACCACAAGTAGACCCGTACGCGCACCACCTCCACCGAACTAACACCACTGAACGATCGGAGCCACCTGAGACCGTACGATCACAGAGTGTCAATGAGGAGGAGCTAACCTCTCGCCAGAAAGAGTCGTGTATGAGACGAAGCGTCACTGCATAATCAGATGTCTAACCGACAGCGAGATGGACTTACGACTAGGCCGGAGCAGTTACTCTGGGGGCAGTAGGAGGACGGGAAGAGACGACATTCTACTTATCGAATGCGGAGGAAAGGTTACTCAGAGGATACACACCTACAACAGTCACCACCCCACCCCCGAGCTCTGCCATCAAGGGAGCGCGAGCTTAACGAGGAGAGAGACTGCGAATGGAGCAGCGACCTGGCTTCCCCCCGACGAGTGCCTATATCGTCTGGACGGCAGAGCAGAGAGCATAGCTTGAGTTTTGCATCCATCTCGACCAAGCCGTGAAGGCTGAAGAGATGAGGAAGTTCTGGCAGAGGAGACCCCCGTGTCTACACAGACCGAACATGCCGTACCGAAAGCATATCCCCCTTTTTCTCAGTCACTGTGAAGCCTTCTTGCCTTTTCACTTTCACTTATGGGGCCCTTTATCCCTTCAATCCCCCCTTTTCTTTAATATAGCTGGATTTTCACCCTGCTAGATTATTCCTTCTTAGTGTGTTGAAATAAGCCCCCCTTTCCACCTTTTGCCCTTAAATTTATGTCTCTTTCCTTACCTCGTACTCCCTTCTAGTATTCCAGCATAAGCAATCGATCCATCTCATAGCATAGGTAAGGCCCACCAATAGTACCAGTATTGAAGCATGCCAAGAAAAGCGCCTTAAACCTCCTAGATCGATAATCAGTAGGAGTGAGTCCTATAGATCTGTTTCCCAAGTCGTGTTCCTCAAGAATAGGATTAGAGCTCTCCCGAAGCTATGTGGTATCCGTATTATACCTTCAAATGGGTTATTTACCCTTTTAAACCTTCTGGATTTTGACTAGTCAAAATAGTTCTCACTTTGCCCTGGTGGGAGTTTGAGACTTCTCCCATCCTGCCCAGCCACCAGAAACCATTACCCAAATGGACACCCTGCTCATTATATTACCAATATATTCGCCTGTAATGGTTTTGTTTTTTTGATTTTCAATATCCACCATTCAAGACATTCAGTACTGGAATTAAAGTGTATAATGCTCTAATTCTACGTACCTTATTCCCTATACATTAAGGAAGTCATGGGATCTCGACCCTTCCGGGCGGGCGGGGGCGGTCTCTTACTGCCTGGCAGTGGGTGCTGCGAGGTTGCTTTCCTAGCCGTTCCAAGCTTTTCAGGTTTGACCTCGGTCTCGGGAATTCTCTCCTATCTCATTCGATTTATTAGAACTCATTTCAATTAGATTGATTATATTGTATTATTTTGCATTCGATATCATAGTTAGTACAAATAAGTTTACCCTCCATAGATGTTGCGCTTTATTTTTTTTTCCCTGTTCCCCTTCCTTCCCATTCTGTGGGCACAGCGGGGGGTGGGGAGGCAGGGCCTACTGCCCCCTGTACGGGCATAAACACTGATCTGTTACTTCCGTGACAGCTTTTGGTGGAGAATGCGGGCATAGCTGTTTTTGGTCGTGGTGTTTTGGCTCTTAGAACGTAATCTCGCCTCTGCTCTTAGAGCGTTCGTTAGGGAGGCATTATCAGTAGTTCAGGTTTTTGTTGCTGGAAACTTGACCTTGAAAAGACCAGGCGTTACTGCCCGGTATTCTGGGATATTTTAACTTTGCGCCACTGCTTAGTCCTGGGTAGCTGCTTTTTTTTCCTTTGCCCCCCCCTCTGTTCGTTTCAATTCACTTAACCCTTTTGAGCAGAAACCAGCGATGAACCCATCTTTTTTTGTGGTGAGCGCTGAGGAGGGGGATCAAAGCTTATGGTTTCTTCATAATCATCAATGTCATGTTTCTTGTTTGTGGAGTTGTTGTTTCACGTATTATAATCTAATAAGTGGACTGACGCGACGACGCCTTGTATGACGTACCTATATTGGACCAAATGCAATGTCTAAACTATGAACTTTTGACACCTTGATCCGGATTGAATGGCTAATTCACAAGCAATACATCCAAATGGAAACCTAATTTTACACACCACAACAAGTTCAAAACCAGTCTTCCAGGTTCTTCATTCGGTTATCCCGACGTTACTCCAATGCTGGGCAGTTAATTTCCATGCTTGTGGTCGCACTAGTCCTGTTCATATCACTTTTCCTGAATTGTTCCTACTACGGAACAGTAATCGGGAAGGAGTAAGGAGTCTCTCCAAAGCCAGGGAATGCTGACTGGCAGGGAATATGGGGAGGTTTCGCGACAAATCTTAGAAGCATGCGGGGCCGCACATTTCATGGGATTTCACTCTTGAGCACCTGTCGGTATACCAAGAAACTTAGACATGTATTTGAGACAGGGGCATGCCGGCATCCAGGTAAATTCAGGAGGTACAACTTATTTCGGGGTTTGGCTTTGCTCTTACGGCCATATATAATAACTGTTTGGAGATGAGGAGAGAGAGTTTCCGAGCTGAGGTTCAAGCCATAAGGGGAGAATCTCCGAGTCAATCTGATCAATTACGGAGGAACCAGTAACAATCATCAGCGCCCCGTTGAGGCACGTGACGAAATGGGGAACGGGTTCCTCGCGTCTAGAACGAAAAAAAGAAGAAGAGGAGGAGGACGTGGAGGAAGATCCAGGTGATGGGACCTTCCTCGGAACCACCAATCAGAAAGGCCAAAAAGGAAAAAAACGAAGAGAATGCAGAAGAGAGAGGATGAAGAGGGAAGTTTCTATTCTACTCGTCGGCATCTGAAGATGACTGAAATCCAAGGTCAAGAAAGGAATCATACGGACCCAAATCGAAACTATCGTCTCACGGTTAGTTCGCTGCGGGACAGCCTGGGCCAGTTGTAGCTTGTCTCTAGATGGTAATGACGTCGCCACCTCTAGGAGCCGTTGCCAGAAATCCAGTATTGACAGAGCAAAATTAGTCGATGTCCTGGATGAGGCTGCCTCCCTCTGGGAAACGAATATTAGCAGGCCGTGAAGGAAAGGTACCCTTCAAAAGCGGCTTTGAGCCTGTGACGAGAAAGATGGGATACAGTTTGAAACGGGTTTCCATTATTTGAGGGACAATGTCCGTGGGGACAATGTTTGTATGACCCTACTGTGTTTTTAGCGACCCAACAAAGCCATTGCTCTGACGAGAGGTGAGGACATACGATCGTGAATGGTGGGCAACAGGCTAACATCAACCAGAACCCAGCCAGCTACGCCCCTGCACTATTGGCCAGCATCTGCTGATATGAGGAACCACAGAGGAAAGCCCTAGTTTTTGAAATGATTTCTCTACGCTCAAAGCTATGAAACAACAGGCTACCCCCAAAAACTCGCCGCCGCCAATCGCCGCCATCCACAAATGACGGCGCCAAACTGAAATGAACTGCGAGAGCAAGTGTCTTTATGATGAATGTGACAAACCCTTTTAGAACTAGAAGTATCAGAAACGCCTTGGTGAGACCAGAATAGTTCAAAAAGAGTCTACTGGAAGGAGATAGTAGCACACCAAAGTGTGGATCCAAAACTAACTACAAAGCACTGAACCTCCTTCTCAGGTTGCAAAATCAAAAATCTCAGCTGTTGTTAGAGGAAAAACGCTCTACAGCTCCATGAAGGAATCCACATCGCTGTCTGCCTTGTGGCGTTACTTACGTGACCATGGAGAAGACATGAGGACAGTGCTACGACCAAGCTACTCACGTACTCGAGCACGGGTGAGAGCAATTACAAAGCAGACCAAACCACGCCAGTGCAGTTGCTCCGCGTTCCACCGGTAATGAATAGAGGGGCCTGCCTCAGTCAGGGGGGGAAAAGCGAAATGGATAATAGGTTTATTGGACAGCGTGGATCCGATGGCCTGGCACATCAGAAACACAAAAGTACAGGGCCTTGGTGGACACTGGTGCACAATGTAACACAATGCCATCAGGGTACATGGCCGCAGAACACATCTGGATTTATGGATCCCAACTGATGTCTTTTTTGGAGACTGAAGTGAGCCTAACAGGGAATAAAGGGGAGCCGCATCCCGTTGTGACTGGCCCAGAGGCTACATGCATCCTTGGTATAGATTACCCAGGAGAGGGTATTTTAAAGACCCAAAAGGGTACCAGTGGGCCTTTGGCATAGCTGCCCTGGAGACGGAGGAAGTTAAACAGCTGTCTACCTTGCCTGGTCTATCGGAGGACCCTTCAGTTGTGGGGTTGATGAGGGTCAAAGAACAATAGGTGCCGATTGCTACCACAACAGCGCATCGGCGGCAATATCGCACTAACAGAGACTCTCTGATTCCCATCCAAAAACTGGTTCATCAACTAGAGGTTCAAGGAGCGATCAGCAAGACTCGCTCACACTTAAATAGTCCCATGTGGCCAGTGAGAAAATCTAATGGAGAATGGAGACTAACAGTGGACTATCATGGCCTGAACGAAATCACACCACCACTGAGTGCTGCTGTACCAGACATGTTAGAGCTCCAATATGAACTGGAGTCAAAAGCAGCCAAATAGTATGCTACAATTGTCATTGCTAATATGTTTTTCTCTATTCTTTTAGCAACAGAGCACAGACCACAGTTTGCTTTCACCTGAAGAGGTTTCCAATACACCTGGAATCAACTGCCCCAAGGGTGAAAACAGAGCACTACCATTTGTCATGGGTTGATACAGGCTGCACTGGAACAAGGGCAGTGCCCCTGAGCCACTTGCTAGTAGCTATATTGATGAACATGTTGTGTGGGGGATACAGCAGAAGAAGTCTTCGCAAAAGGAGAGCGCCTCATCCAGATCTTCTCGTGTGGTTTGCTATTAAGCGAGCAAAGTGAAAGGTGCCTGCTCAGGAGATTCAGTTTCCTGGGGTTATAAAATGGCAAGATGGCCCGTCGTCTACATCCCGACAGAATGTGATCGACAAAATCAACTGCATGTCTCACCCCACTAGTAGAAAGAGAAGAGACACAATCTTTTTTGGGTTTTCAGAAAACGGCGGTTTTTGGAGAATGAGAATTCCTGTTCCACAAACTATAGATTCATTGTCGCCCCCTTCTCATGTGACTGCGAATGAAGAATGAAGTTTACAATGGGGCCCTGAGCAGCAGAGGCTTTTGACACAGATTAAACAGGCAGATGCCCGTGACGTGGCATTAGGGACCGTCCGGACAGGGCAGGATGTAAAGAACATCCTCTATACTCGCTGCTGGAGAGAAAGGTCCCACTTGAGTTTGTGGCAAAGAGCCTCAGGAGAGACCCGAGGCCGACCCCTGGGGTTCTGGGGAGTCGGCCTACCAGGGGGTCCGGAAGAAGACCAACCAAAGAAGGCTTACACTCCAACCGAAAAGAGATTCTTAGCCGCATATGAGGGGGGTTCGGCTCTTTGAAGTGGTTCTGGTTACTGATAAACACAAGCTTCTTCTGGCACCTCGGACTACCAGTGCTGAACTGGATTGTTTTTAAAGGAAAGTTTCCCCCCTACCCCATCCCGCACAAATGATGCTGCCACTTGGCGTACCGTGGGTTGCGTTTTTGATACGCACGAGCGCGGACTGGGGAACTAGCGTCCCCGAATCCTATGCAGGGTTCATCATGACTGCCCTGAAGGTAGAAGAAAGTTTGGTACATCACCAGCAGAAGGAAGTATCACGAGCTAAAGCGGCCCCAACCTCTCCCTCTCCCTCCCCCCCCTCACCATCCCCTCATCCCCTCTCCCACCCCTCATCTTCTCCCCCCCCCCATACAACCGAATTACCATAAAATGACTACCAAGAAAATATGCCATGTTAATGATGGATCGTGTCGTATTGTGGGAACGCATCGCAGATGGAAAATCTGCTGTGTGGAAGCCCCACACGACACGTTGCAGAGGCACCGATCAGGGAAAGGAGATCAAGGCCAATTTGCAGGAGGGTAAAGGTGTCCAACTGCGCCTTGGACGTGGAACGGGCCGAGGTGGCCAGTACTCTTCCTCTATACGGACTCATGGATGGTGGCAAATGCTCTATGGGAGTGGTTACCCGCACGTGGGAGCAAAATAACTGGCAACCCCAACGAAGGGGCTTAAACCTATTTGGCTGCTTAACTGTGGAAAGATTGCTGCTCCGAATAAAGACTCTTGTCGTGAAGGTTTGAAGGTACGCCATGTAGATTGCTCATGTGCCCAAGAGTAGGGCTACGAAGAACAGCAAAATAAACCCACCAGCGCGGACCGAGCTGCGAAATTGAGTTGGCCAGATAGACCTGACTGGCAGAACAGGTGAATTAATTTCTAGCTCGTGTGCGGCTCATGAGGACCTCGGGCCATCAGGGGGAGAGATGCAAACATATAAGGGGCTAGAGAACCGTAGGGGTCGGACTTAAAATATGGATGCTATTGAACAGGTTATTCCTGGACTGTGGAAAACATGTGCCCTAATCATAACAAGGCCAACCTCCGCGGATGAATGAAACCACTCTGGGAAGCTTCTCCTCCCTTCCCCCCCCCCCCCCATCCCCCCCCCCCCCGAAGGGCGATGGCAAAAAGTACAAATTCGGAGAGGCACTGGCTAGGTTGTTATACACTTTTGCCACGATCCCACAGTTGTAAGTGTTGTGCTTACCAGGTGGAGGCAACCACTGGGTGGGCTTGAAACAATGCAGTTACCCAAGCTTTTACTGGCCCGCAACACCATCTTAACGGTCTTGAGAAAACAAGTCCTTTGGCGACACCTGGCACCCCAGAAAGAATTTGAGTCAGATAATGGGATTTTATTTCAAAAATTCTCTTGTAAATATTGGGCCAACTTCATGGCCATTGATTGGATTTACCATAGTTCCCTACCATGCATCCAGCCTCTGGTAAAAATGCACCGATAACAATGGGTTTGTTAAAAAACTATGCTGAAAGCAATGGGTGGTTGGAACATTTAAGCACTGGGCGAAGAAGCATTTTGGCAGAAGCCACCTGGTTAGTCATACCAGCGGTGCATCTATCAATCGTGATTGTCCCTACCCCGTCCATCCCTACCTCCTCCGTAGAGGGAGATAAGGGTCCCTGTCTGTTACATGTAACGAGCATGTTGGGCAAAGCAGTTTGGGTTCTTCCCGCTTTGGAAAGGGGCAAACCTTCCGCGGTACGTTTTTGCCCAGGGAACCTGGGTCACGTTGGGGTTAATGCAGAAGAATGGGGAATGTTCAATGGTACACAAGAGACACATTTGAGCTGGGGGAGGGAGTGCAGACAGTAATTTATCGTATATTGTTATAGATTGTGTGTGTGTTGTGATGCATTTTTAATCTTGGTTTTGTTGTATCTGTATGTTGTTATATTACTCTATATTATTAAGCATGATGTAGTGATGAGCTACCGGGGTCCGGACTGAAAAATTGTCATTGGTGTTTGTTTTTTTGATTCAATATTCCACCATCAAAGGAATCAGTACTGGATTTACAGTGTTAATGCTTCTATTTCTACCTACCATACTCCCTCATACATACGGAATTTCATGGGATTGGACCCTTTCCGGGGCGCGGGGGGCGTTCTTTACTGCCTGCAGTGGGTGCTGGGAGGGGTGCATTTCCTAGCCGTTCCAAGCTTTCTCAGTTTTGATCGGTCTCGGGAAACTCTCTCTCCTATCCTCATTCGATATTTATCTAGACTCATTTTAATTAGCTTGTATTATACTTGATTATTTTGCATTCCGTATCCTAGTTAGTCAAATACGTTTACCTCCATAGATTTGTTGCCGCGTTTGTTTTTTTTTCCTGTTTTTTTCAACCTTCCCTTCCCATTTGTTGGGGCCAAGCGGGGGGTGGGGGAGGGCCAGGGGCCTACTGCCCCCCTGTCTACGGGCATAATTATCTGGTTTCATTCCGTACATCGCCCATTAATGAGCCGTCGTTATTACTTTACTAATACGTGCCATTGTTAAGTATAGAAATGTAAACGGTTCATCTAATAGAAGGAGACAGAGCAACATCACAGTTTAACCATAACAATAAATACATATAACACAAAAACAGAATATATTGCAACTAAATCAAAACTAACGCACACATCAACTTGCACGGCACACCCACCCCATGGATCACTGAATTGAAAAACAATAACCCATCATCTTTTCCTTTATGAGTTTAAACCTTTCAACGATACATCTCCTTGACACGCCAACTTATATCCACCGCATCTTGAATTAATAACCTCCTATAACAACACTATAGTTACTTCACATGCCTTATTAATTCAACAAGGGAATGCCTCTAGCCACTTGTATGGGAACTGCTGAATCACGGCCTGAACCTCTGACTGATCACCTGAGGCGAGCAATGAGTCAGCCATGGGAGCACAGGTGAAGGCAATTCACCTGTGCTGCCAGGAGGGGTGGAGCCTGGCTCCACCTCTCCTAGACCCATTTAAGAGCTGACTACCAGTGGGGAGGAATCTCTTCTGGAGATCTATTTTGCTGGAGCTTGGTAAGTGGGCTCGGGATATGGGTAAGTGTTCTATCTATTTTCGTTGTGTCATTATAACCTGCTTTGCCTAATTTTCTCACTTATTTCTTAATTATAGCATCTTAATATTCTTTGATTGTACACCACTGTAAAAGGTATCAGTTAGTACCAACATACAGCAACACTTGCCTTTTCTTGGGAGTACTGAGAAAACAATTAGCCATTGTTGTCCTCCCTTCCAAATGATCAATTAGATTGTATCTTTTCTAGAATATTTTACAGGTTCTGACTCAAGTTTAGAAATTTTAAGCTTACTGTCTGGAATTAAAGCCTTCAACTACTTGTTTTGTCCCCCTAACCCATCCTTTGGCTGAACTGGGCAGAAAAGGCATTCTTCAAATCCAGAAGGTAAACTTCACTTACTCGTTCTGTAACTTGGTTAATAAAGTATATGGATTTGTCACCACTGAGTGAATATATTCAACTATTCTATTACTTGCCCTCGAATCTTGTACCAAACTATAGCACTTGCTTTCCAATTTCTTTTGTTGGAAGATTTGATGTACTATGTTTGGATTCATATTCAATTCATAATCTGAACTCCAAAATTATCTAGTATTTCTTTTATCCATCTACAGTCACATATCCTCAAAGGGTAATGCTTTTCCCTGATTGGGCTAACTCTTGCCTTTAACTTAACTTTCATTTATGGCTGTGTGTTTGGTTCTGTCAGGTATCCCTGATACTCACACTCCTAAGCGTATCTTAGTCAAGATTTCTGTAACTTCTGGGCCTACAACCTTGTTTTTCCCAGTTTGTGTTAAAGGCAGTCTTATAATTCTCAATCAGTTAATATTGTTTGATCCTTAGCTCCAGTTTTATTTAATTTCTTGCCAGAGTAACCTGGCATGTACAAGAATCTATGTATCCCTGTTTGTTTTCTCAGCCTTTATTTAATCCCCAGAAGTAAGCCTTTTCTTATTGGGTATTAGCTCCTATTACTGTTACAAAATTATCTATGGGTGGTAAGAAGCATCCATATCCACCAGAAGATAAACTTCTTTATCCTGCTCCCCTCTTTTCAGTCCTGACATCCCTATCACACCCTGCTTGTCTTTGCCTTCCTCAGCCTATAACCTTTCCAAACTTTTAACTTTCTGAACTCTCATTACGTAAACTATTAACATTGTACTATTAACATTGTATTTCAGTTTTACCACCTCCTCTCCAGAGGCTTCCAGGGCTAACACTGGGATTTCAGGTTTCCTAGTTCTCTGCAGATAAAGGCTATTCTCATGTCCAGTGCCCTATCCTCTCCACCTCCCCCTTTGCTGCTTGTAAACAACATTACTTGCAGTCTCCTTCTGCAGCTCACTCTCTCACACCAAGTTCTGCTCAGAGGGAATGGTGCGGGGGGGGGTTGCTCTCATGCCAGCACAGATAACCTCACTTTCTCTTTAACCCTTTTTCCTTTGTACATTATTCCACTATTCATACTGTAAGTTACACTTACACATACCCTCAATCCTACTTCTGTATACCATTAACAATTACACTTTCTTATACCATCAAAACAGTTTGTCCCATTCCCTTTGAAATCGACAAATCAGACAATACAGTTCTTCAACTTCCACAAACACCCAGCACTTGGTTTCATGATTAGGGTACTCAATTATAAAACTGGTCCCATTATTCCATTTATGTCACTGGTTTCTTATTCAATATTCCCCCTGACTCACCAGCAATGTTTCTCCAGTGAGCCAAAATACAACCCAGGGGGTCTTCTTGGTATCACTTTAGACACCCCTTGTTCCATAACAGCCTTGTAGGTAACACTTTCATGATGTAAACATTTAACAACAACAAAGATAGTTACAATACTCAGTAGGCCCCTGCCCTCCCCACCCCCCGCCTGGCCCCACAAAATGGGAAGGAATTGGGAAAAGGAAAAAAACAGCAGCAACAATCTATGGAGGTAAACTTATTTTACTAACTGTGATATCGGAATGCAAAATAATACAATATAATACAATCTAATTGAAATTGAGACTAATAAATCAAATAAGATAGGAGAGAGAGTTCCCGAGACCGAGTCAAACCTGAAAAGCTTGGAATGGCTAGGAAAGCACCCTCCAGCACCCACTGCCAGGCAGTAAGAGACCGCCCCCCGGAAGGGTCAGATCCCATGACTTCCGTAATGTATAGGGATAGGTACGTAGAATTAGAGCATTAACACTTTAATTCCAGTACATTATGTTTTGATGTGGAATATTGAAAATCAGAAAAAAAAACCAAAACCATGACAGCAACTTATCCTCAGGATCCTTCCGTCCTGTTTCTGCCTCCCTCCAGGGCCCGACCTTCCCTCTGTATTCCTTTACTATGATCAATAACGTGTATTTCCATAATCATTGTCCCACTCTATAAATTTCATTTAAACAGAGAATATACATATGTATGAACAAATAACACAGAACGAAAACAACTTCTGCTTTGTCTGTCTCCAGCTGTTTCCCTTGTGGGAGTATGAAACAGTGGATCAGGACTCTGCTCTCACTCTCACCACACAATACTGGCTTAGTCAAAATGTAAGTCTGAAATTTCTTAGTTTGTAGTTCTAATTTCCGCAGAGGATATCACAAATATTGTGATGGTATTGATTCAGATACACGGTACTGAACATTTACAACAGATGGTAATAGCAATTATACAACCTATAACTCCTGTTATCACAACCAGGAGAACCCAGCTAACCTTTTGACAGGATACCTACTACATCCTATCCTCTTACCCCATGTATGACTTACAAGGTCTGTTTGTGGGTGCTCCCCCAAGGAGCTGCTCCCTAGAGCCTGCCCGCCTCAGCTAGCAACCTACCAAACCTGTGAGTTCATTAACCAACCCAGGGGCAGCACAAAGGCTATACCCAGCGTAGGGCATCTCCATGTGGCTTACGGGTCCCCTCAATCCATACACATACCTGGTCCACTGATGGATGGTCCTTGTCTGCTACTGCAGTCATGGGATGAGGAAGGGGAGTCCTTCTGAGAAGTGTTGGGGCGTGCCTAAGGCATCCCTCTTCTCAACCGGTCCTGCAGCCGAGCAGAGGGTGTCCCATCTGGGGTGCTAAATTGACATGCGGAATCAAACTCTGTAACCTAAGTAAGGTTACAAAGCAGGAACAGTTCATTCAGTGCTACGCAGACACTGAGTACAAGGGGGATAGATCTGCCTAACTTACGCACCGTCTGGAAAAATCGTGCTACAGATATAGGCTGAACTAATACATAATCAATAGTTTTCCTGAAATTTGGATGCATATTCATTACACTCCAGAGAATTCATTAGCATGCAGACCCTCCCCTCTTGTGTGTGCGTAGTGGGTCGTGAGATGAAGATTTGTTGCCTTCCTCGCGAAGGCTTCTGACCTTTTTTGCTGTAAACTTCTGACCTTTTGGCAGGGGCGTCCCCCCAAACCAATTTCTTCTTGCCCTGTGGACATCTAATCACCTCCCTGCCAAATGTTTTCAGGCTGTTCTCAAACCCTTATCTTTATGGCCTTCATCCCCCTCACTATCCCAGACCCAGTGTCTGCCATCCCTTATTTTCTAACAAGCTCTACATTCCTGCTTCTATAAACTATCTCTAACTATTCCCCTTAACCCCCTTATTCTCAGTCACTGTGAAGCCTTCTTGCCTTTTTACTTTCACTTATGGGGCCCTTCTCACCTTTCACCCCTACCTGAGCAAAGGACTGTAGTAAATTTATGTCTTGTGCTGCCCTGTGGAGCTGCTTACGTGAGCATGGAGAGGATATGAAGAAGTGGCACAACGAACCCACTCCTGTACTACGAGCACAGATGAGAGAATTACAAAGCAGATCAACCACCAATGCAGTTGCTCCCATTACTGCAGGTAACAAATAGAGGGGCCCTGCCTTCAGTCGGGGGGGGGGGAAGGAAAATAGAGTGTATTGGACTGTGTGGATTCGATGGCCTGGCACATTAGAACCACAGGAATATAAAGCACTGGTGGACACGAGTGCCCAGTGCACTCTGATGCCTTCAAGTTATATAGGGACAGAACAGATTTATATTTCTGGAGTGACTGGGGGCTCTCAACAATTGTCTATGTTGGAGGGAGAAATAAGTCTCTCCGGAAAAAACTGGCAGAAGCATCCTATAGTAACTGGAAAGGGAGCTCCATTCATACTCGGTATAGATTATCTTAGAAGGGGGCATTTCAAGGATCCCAAGGGATACCGATGGGCTTTTGGAATAGCTGCTGTAGGTACAGACAACGTAAAGCAGCTGCCTGTCTTGTCTGGCCTGTCAGAAGACCCGTCCGTTGTGGGGTTACTACAGGTAAAAGAGCAGCAGGTACCCATTGCTACAAAAACGGTGCACAGATGGCAGTACCATACCAACGGGGATGCCTTGCTCCCCATTCACAAGCTGATTCGTCAGCTAGAGAGTCAGGGAGTGATCAGCATAACCCACACACTATTTAACAGCCCCATATGGGCAGTGCATAAAGCCAGTGGAGAATGGAAGCTGATGGTAGATTACCATGGCCTGAATGAAGTCACACCCTCACTGAGTGCTGCTGTGCCAGACATGTTAGAACTCCAGAATGAACTGGAGTCAAAAGCAGCCAAATGGTATGCCACCATTGACATTGCTAACACCTTCTTTTCCATTCCTTTGGCCAAAGAATGTAGGCCACAGTTGGCTTTCACCTGGAGGGGTGTTCAGTATACTTGGAACCGTTTGCCCCAGGGGTGGAAACACAGCCCGACCATTTGCCATGGGTTGATCCAAACTGCATTGGAACAGGGTGGTGCTCCTGAGCACCTGCAGGACATTGATGATATCGTTGTGTGGGGTGATACGGCAGAGGAAGTCTTTAAGAAAGGAGAGCAAATAATCCAAATGTGTCTGCATGCCGGTTTTGCTATTAAGAAAAAATGAAGGGACCCGCCAGGAGATTCACTTCCTAGGAGTAAAATGGCAAGATGGGTGTCGTCCCATCCC
The DNA here is from genome assembly GCA_021292215.1 of Lophura nycthemera. Classification (NCBI taxonomy): domain Eukaryota; kingdom Metazoa; phylum Chordata; class Aves; order Galliformes; family Phasianidae; genus Lophura; species Lophura nycthemera. The sequence goes on along the minus strand of JADANK010000376.1, from coordinate 30,003 downwards.
AGGAAGATGTGTTTGACAAAATCACCACAATGTCTCCACCTGCTAGCAAGAAAGAGACACGGTCTTTTTTGGGTGTAGTGGGCTTATGGAGGAATGCACATCCCAAACTACAGCCTCATAGTAAGACCCCTCTATCAGGTGATGCGGACGAAGAATGATTTTGCGTGGCTCCCGAACAGCAGGAGGCTTTTGAACAGATTAAACAGGAGATAGCCCGTGCTGTGGCCCTGGGGCCAGTACAAATGGGACAGGATGTAAAGAACATCCTCTACGCTGCTGCTGGAGAAAAATGTCCCACTTGGAGTTTGTGGCAAAGAGCCTCAGGAGAGACCCGAGGCCAACCCCTGGGATTTTGGAGCAGAGCATACAAGGGGTTGGAAGAGGGCTACACTCCAACTGAAAAGGAGATTTTAGTAGGATATGAGGGGATTCGGGCTGCTTCCAAAGTAGTCGGTACTGAAACGCAGCTCCTTCTAGCACCTCGACTGCCAGTGCTGAACTGGATGTTTAAAGGAAAGGTTCCCTCCACCCATTGTGCAACTGATGCCACTTGGAGTAAGTGGATTGCACTGATTACACAACAAGTGCGGATGGGGAACCTCAGCCATCCAGGCATCTTAGAGGTCATCATGGACTGGCCTGAAGGTAAAAATTCTGGAACATCACCAGGAGAAGTATCGCGAGCTAAAGAGGTCCTACCGTAAAATGAACTACCAGAAAATGAAAAGAAATGTGCCCTGTTCACGGGTGGATCCTGTAGTATTGTGGGGAAACATCACAGAGGGCAAGCTGCTGTGTGGAGTCCCCGACGACAAGTTGCAGAGGCCACTGAAGGGAAAGAATAATAAAGTCAGTTCGCAGTGGTAAAGGCTGTCCAGCTGGCCTTGGATGTTGCTGAACGGGAAATGTGGCCAATGCTTTATTTTTATCCTGACTCATGGATGGTGGCAAATGCTCTATGGGGGTGGTTACAGCAGTGGGAGCAAAATAACTGGCAGCAGAGAAGCAAACCTATTTGGGCTGATGAACTGTGGAAAGACATTGCTGCCCAAATGTGGGAATACAAGAAAAGCAGTTCAGAGCAGAAGCTGTGGAGCAAGATAAACAGCATGAGAACCAAGGACACCACTAGAAGAAGAGAGAACATCTCACGGCTCTGATTGGATAAGCGCCTGTGTGAACGGTTGAAGAGTGTTTTATAGAATGCTCTGTTGACATGTAAAGGTGGATGGGAAAGTTGTAGGGGTGGATGGGAAAGCTAGAAAAAGAACATATGAAGGTATATAAGTGATGTGGGAACTTGTAATAAACAATTTGGATCATTCACATCTGAGTCCAGGCATCAGACGCTGCAAATGGCACCCACTGCGTGGGGCAAATCAAGCCAAGGCAAAGCGAGCCTGGTCCGGCAGCGCCGCCCGACTGAACTACAGAGAGATTGTTTTGCGTGCGCCCGCACCGTTCTGCAGGGCAGAATGTGAGCAGTCAGGAACTATGGGGAGTTCACTAACGAAGGAGCAGGAAGTAAAGCTTGCAGCATTACAGTTAGTTTTAACGTTTCAGGATCAGCCTGTATCTACCTCAGCATTAGCTACTTTTCTCAAATGGATAAGCAAAAATGTCCCTGAATTTCCGAAATCTGGGTTCTCTCTTGATGGAGAGCTTTGGGACAAAATTGGCGCAAAGCTCTGGGAGGCTTCTATTACTGAAGACAGAACGGCTGCTAAACTTTTATCTGTTTGCCACCAAATAATGGAAGGGCTTAAACAAATTCGACAAGGAAGAATTTCTACCGACTATTCCCCATCGCCCTCCCTCCCACCCCCGCCGCTGCCCCTCGGTGCAGAAAGCAGCCCTGGCCCGGATTCGATCCGCAGCTCCGACCCCACCCCTGACCGCGGAGAAGAGAAATCGCAACACCCCCAAGTTGCTGTCGCCTTTGGCCCCACCCCCGGCGCTCATTCCGCTCCTGCCTTTGGCCCCGCCCTCGGTGCTCATTCCGCTCCCGCCTTCGGCGCCACCCTCGTCACTCGTCGCGCCGCTTCCGCCCTCTGCTCCGCCCCTGACGCTTGTCGCAGCGCCCCCGCCTTCCGCTCCACCCCTGATGCCTGTCGCGTCGCTCCCTTCCTCCGCCCTGCCTACGTTGCCTGCTGCTGCGTCTCTGCAGCCTGCGTGTAACTTGGTTAAAGATAAGGACGGACCGGAACTAGAGGAACTTTTAAATCCTGGTCCAGTAGGTCCAGAAGACAAACCGAGCATTTTCCCTCCTGATGATAATTTGAAGGGTGCGGGCAACACCTCAGGCCCAGGCACAGATGGATAGGCAATGCTTTGAACAAGTGAACACTTTGGTGTTGCGTGCTATCTGTCGGATACCTGATACTTCTTCATCTAATTCCTCATTTACATCAATTAAGCAGGGGACTGCTGAGCCCTACATTAAATTTCTTGACCATTTACAAAATGCACTAGAGAGACAAGGAGAAAATCAAACTACCCGGGATGTTTTGCTTAAGAAATTAGCAATAGAAAATGCAAATGCAGACTGTCGAAAGGTTTTACAATCCTTAAAGGATACAGATCCATCAATTACTGACATGATTAAAGCCTGTCAAGATATTGGCACAGAAAGTCATGAAATGGACTTGCTAGCAGGCACGCTGGCAGCTTGAATCGATGCAAGGTCAGCTGAAAGAATGAAATGTTACAATTGTGGGGAACCCGGTCATGTACAAAGGGACTGCAAAAAGCCTAAGCAAGCAAATAAAAATGCTTGTGCTGTTCCAACTAGACCCTGTCCCCGGTGCAGGAGGGGGTTACACTGGGCGAGAGAATGCCGAGCTAAACTCCCTGTTGCTGCACGGCACTGCGATCCGCCGGGAAACGGGAAGAAGAGCGCGAGACCGCGCGCCATGACAGCAAATACGGTCCCGAATCCACCGGCCACTGCCTGGCTGGCTCACTCAGACCAGCCACCGCCGGCAGCGCAGGAGTGGATTTGGCCACTGCCCAGTCAGTGAAGCTGACTGACAGCACCGTGACTCTCATTCCAACAGGTGCACGGGCCCCCTTGGGGACAGGCGTAGCGCTGTTTCCGCGTAGGAAACCCCTAGTTCCTCACGTTCCTATGGCCCGGCCAGGGTTCACGCCGTCCCTGCTGTGACCCGACCATCTCACCACGTGCACACCAATGTGATGTAAGGCAAAATGACATTTATTGCAAGCGAAACAGCAACTTATATACTTTACATGCTTATCTATGTTACTACGTCCACGTGCGTTTACTCATGTCTAGTACGTCTACGCTTCCAAGCGTGTGTCACGTCTCTTATCACAGAGCAGGGGAGGTCCTATCACGTCACAGCCCGATACCTCGTAATCGCCTACTGCAACATCTCCCCCTCCCCATGCTCGGTAAAGCCTTGCCCCGTTACAGCATGATACTCGCATACCGCCTAATAGACCTAGCGTAGGTTATACAAACGATTATATGTTGCGTTCCTTACAGTCTCTCACGTAGCTTAAGATATTCTATTCGTTGGTCAAAAGTTCGCTCTATCATGTGTCGCAAGCGGCGTTGCATGTGCCAAATTTTTACATATAATACGACTACAAGCACTAAGCAAACTACTGTTAGAGTTAATATGATCACAACTGGGTGCAGAATAGCATTAAACACTCCTCTCGCTGTAGGTGACCATCCAAGAAGCACTTCCCACCAGTGATGTTCTCTGTCCTTCTTTATCCTTTCTAGGACACGATGTATCTCTTTCGTATCATGGTGAACAGTGATCAAGGTTTTCTGTCCATTGTTCCGAATGCATTGTAGCAATTGGTACAGGTCGTCATGTCGCAGCAGTTTCCTCACTAAATCAAGGTCCATTCCAATGGGAGTTGGTAATAAGTCCTGAATCAATGTGTAATTAGACTGCAATAACTGAAGTGATGTAACTGGAGCTGTATAATTAAAATCGCACCCTACGATATTAGTAAAGTTACAAGTACAGAGGCTTGAATAATTACCAGTATCCATAGTAATGCTATCTACGAGTATAGAATTACAAGGGGTCCTCATGCAAACACATCTGTCCCCAATATATACAAGCACTGTTTCTGGTACCTCATTGGGATGAATCTCAAAATGGCAGATGTTCTGCTCAGTATCAAGACAAACGTCTTGAGCCCTGGGAGTGTTACCTTCACAAACAAAGCCTCGTTGTTCTCGTACAGTACATGAGCTAACATCTACAGTTTGCCATTTTTTCCCTTTTTTCCAAGCCCATTCTCGATGTTCTATTGGATAAAGTATAACCCCATCATGATTCAATCCCAACGCAGTAATTGGGTATATTGTGTACACTGAAGCATTGCGTATCGTCAGGACAAAAGCTGTGACATAATTGGTAACAGAATCATAAGTAAAATTAACTAAGTGCCACCAAGATTGAAATTTCTTTTCAAATTCATTCGCTTTGTTCCAAATCACCTTCCGAATCTCTGTGGGCAGGGTACCTGCCTCACCTTCCCTCACAATCGCTGCTACCATGGATTGCATCCATATTTGGGCTTGGATGCAACTAAGTGCTAGAGAAGTATCATTTTGAGTCGCAGCGAGTGCATCTACAATCAATTGATGGTCTTTCATATTAGTCTTTTCCCATTGAGGTAATACGTCTGATAAAACCCACTGGTTGGTTCCTAATGCCGATAAAGAGGACTGTAAAGGATGTTGCAGCGCATATAAATCGCTAGTGGCTGTACTCAATTTATTCATAAGCATCTCGGCATCTATACTGTTCAAGACTCCCAGCCCTGTTCCCATTATACCAGTCACATCCCTCCGTGTTCTCTTAGCCTGAGCGAGGGTCCGTCGATGTAACCACGTCAGCCAGCCTGCATAAGATACGCTTAAAAATGGAGTACAAGTTGATTTAATCGCTGAGATATTAGTCTGCATTGATAACTCTACTCGTTTAAGAGACCATGTTGGGTTGAATAATACCTGTTGTTGGCCTGTCTTTTTAACGGCATACGGCCCAATCTCATAAATCTGTGGAGATAAGATGTTTTCTATTTTCTCCGTGGTGGTAGGGCTTTTAAGAAAGGTCGATGTGTGTGGGGTGGTCGTTGTTTGCTGCTTAATAAGGTCAATTCTAAATTTGAAAGATCGCCCCTGGTCATTACGTGTCCAGAGGCAGACTATCAAAACAGGTTGGATCAAGGTAAAATTGTGCCAACAGTCCCACCATTCATTGGTACAAGATCTACTGTCTTTCTTGTCTGTTTCAATATTTGTTACTGATATTTGGGTCACTTTCTCAAAAAGAGATCCATTAACCATCCAACTTCCCACTTTTATTTCTTGACCTGTCTCTCCCCAAAGTTGGTGAAGCCGACTAGTGTTATCCCAGCCCCACTCTTCTGTCTTATATGGTTCATCATTGTGTAATACCATTGTTAACAGGGTTACGTTAGTATCTGATCCCATACTCCCAGTGTGCCTCTGGTAACCATACCGCTTCCTCCTCGAAGGGTCATTGTCCATCGCTCGGATAGTACCTATCGCGCATGCTATAAGCAGAAGCAAAAGCGAAAGCGCTACATTCTTAACCGGCACCATCATAGGTGTCCTGCCTTCAGTGAGTGAGATCTTCAGAAGCGGCTCCTTTTTCTTGTGTTCTTTCGTCGGTCTTGTCTGTTGTTTAAGCCTCCCAGGACTAAATACCCCTTCATCCACTGAGCTGTCGCTTGAGCTATCGCCCTTGGCTGTAACCCGAGACAGCAGGCCTTTTGTCTGGCCCCTGTTTGCATTGCGCGGGCCTTTTGTCTGGTCCCTCCCCGTACAGGCAGTAAGCTGTACTCTGCCTCCCCGGGCGCCCTGCTGCAGCGAGGGGACCGAATTCCCCCTGTGCTGCAGAGCTGGGAGCAATGTGGGATGGGAAATGCCACGACAGAGCGCTGCCCTGCCCTATGCTGCAGTAAGCTGATCCCGCCCATGTGGGTCGCACCCTCCTCCGCTCCCTTGAGCCAGGGTGCACTGACACAATTCAGATAAAGGATACAATGTTTCACCCGACCGGTCCGGGAATGGCGGCGGGGGGTGAGTTAGTGAACTTCTGCTATCTTGTTGTCTGTCTTCTTTCGGACTGGGTACCGTCGGTTCAGCCGGCACCATCTCCTCTCGGCCCCTGCAAACAACAACCGCTCCCAAGCCCCCTCTGGAATCCCCCGGGTCCTGTGTCCCACCCCTGTCGCCTAAACCCGGAAGCAGCCGAGCCTCTGCCTCTCTGGCCGCTCTGAGAGCACCCAAAAGTAAGCCCCAAGTGTTAAGCTCAGCGCCCTTTTGAGCGCTCATCGCATGGAGCGCGAGCACCGTGGTGAGAGAGTCACACCGCTGATGATAGAGAACATCATAGGGGGAGCGTATCTCCCCCTCCCGCCCCAGGAGGGAAAGGATGGCAGCTATCTCCTTCCTAGAAGGAGGGTGCTTGCCGCAATATTCTTTGCAAAGTTGCAAAAGTACCTTAATAAAAGATTCCATGATCAGCGCCCCGCTGTCCCCTCGGGTTTCCACGCTGTAAAGATAAGCCGCACCATCATCCCCACGGTATTCTGCGGTCTAAGAGGCGCCCCACCGTCCCCTCGGGTTTACTGCACCAAAACTGTTTTGAGCCGGGCAGTATAGGAACGCGCCTCACACGGGGCACCACTTGTTTCCGCGTAGGAAACCCCTAGTTCCTCACGTTCCTATGGTCTGGCCAGGGTTCACGCCGTCCCCGCTGTGACCCGACCATCTCACCACGTGCACACCAGTGTGATGTAAGGCAAAATGGCGTTTATTGCAAGCGAAACAGCAACTTACATACTTTACATGCTTATCTATGTTACTACGTCCACGTGCGTTTACTCATGTCTAGTACGTCTACGCCTCCAAGTGTGCGTCACGTCTCTTATCACAGAACAGGGGAGGTCCTATCACGTCACAGCCCGATACCCCGTAATCACCTACTGCAACAGTAGCGCCCTCTTATTAGGACGTTCTTCTGTTACACGGATGGGACTTCTTGTTTTACCAGGAGTCATAGATGCTGGCCACACTGGGGAAATTAAGAGAATGGCATGGACGCCCTCACCTCCCTGCTTTATTCCCAAAGGCCAAAAAATAGTACAATTAATCCCTTTTTATTCTATGGCTGAACCTTGCATCGGGGACCGAACTGGTGGATTTGGAAGCATGGACAAACCTGCCGTGCTGTGGACCACACAAGTGTCAAAATACAAGCCATTATTAATGTGCTTAGTAAATGGCCGACAGATATTAGGACTAGTGGATACTGGAGCGGATGTTACCATCATTAAGTCAAGCGAATGGCCCTCTGAATGGCCGCTAAAAGACCCTAATTCTGCTATTGTAGGAGTTAGAGGTTTGCAGCAGCCCAAAAAAAGTGCCCTAATTTTATGTTTTGAAGGGCTTGACAGTTGCATTGCTCACACTGCTCCTATCATTTTGCCAGTTCCTTGTACTTTGTGGAGCTGTGATCTTTTAAGTCAATGGGGCACGATTTTGCAGTCAAATTTTCAATAAGGGCCATTGATCGGCAGCAACCTATACCCCTAGCTTGGAAAACAGAACAACCTATTTGGGTAGATCAGTGGCCATTAACAGAGGAAAAGTTGCTGTATTTACATGAGCTAGTTTGACAACAGCTATCTGCTGGTCACATAGTGCCTACTACCAGACCTTGGAATACTCCAGTCTTTGTTATCCTCAAGAAGAGTGGAAAATGGAGGCTTTTACAGGACCTACACACAGTCAATGCAGTAATTGAGCCCATGGGGGCGTTGCAGCCTGGTCTTCCTTCACCTTCAATGTTACCTTCAAATTGGCCTGTAGCAGTTATTGATTTAAAAGACTGTTTTCTTACCATTCGACTTCATCCAAAAGACGCACCATGATTTGCTTTCTCAGTGCCCTCTATTAACCAACAAAGCCCTGCTCAGCGGTATCATCGGGCTGTGTTACCACAAGGAATGCTTAATAGCCCAACAATATGTCAATTGACTGTAGCAAATGCATTACAACCAGTACAAAAAGCTAGACCTCACGTCCTTATGTATCATTACATGGACGATATATTAATAGCAGCAGAACAAGAAGAGGATCTAAAGGACACTTCATTGCTCGTCTGGCAGGCAGTTCAATCGGTTGCTTTACAAATAGCAGAAGAAAAGGTGCAACTCAGTTCTCCATGGAAATACTTAGGATGGAAAATTACATCTTACACCATTCAGCCGCAAATCCTCAAAATAGTACCTCACGTACAGACATTAAATGATCTGCAAAAAAGTATTAGGAACCATCAATTGGCTGCGACCACTTTTGGGTATTGCTACTCAAGAGCTGCACCCTCTATTCCAGCTACTCAAAGGAGACCCAGATCTAACCTCTAAAAGACAATTAACACCAGAAGCGCTACAATGCTTGGACTCTGTAATAACATCATTGCAACATCGATATAGCCATCGTGCTTGTTTATCACTTCCAGTACCTCTTATAATATCAAATTCATATCAGCCATATAGTCTGTTATGTCAATGGGATACCTCGAGAGAAGATCCTCTTATTATCCTCGAATGGATATTCTTACCGCACGCATTCTCAAAAACGATTACATCACGAGTGGAAATGTTTGCAATGCTAATACAGCGAGGTCGACATCGTATACAAATTTTACGAGCTCTTGACCCTGATTGCATCTACATACCTGCTACTAAAAAAGATGTAGATTGGATGCTTGCACAGTCGCTCGCTTTACAAACTGCAATGGCAGACTATACTGGACAAATCTCCACCCATCCCCCTACACATCAGTTACTGCATAACGTGAGTGATCTGTCTCTCACTACTAATATTTTACTTTCACATGTTCCAATTCCTAATCCTGTTACTGTATTTACAGATGGCTCCGGCAAGACACACCGAGCAGTGGTTCTCTGGTGTGCGACTGCTACACGATGGCAGTCAGACGTACATGTTGTTGATGGTGTCAAAGGTTTACAGGCTGGTTCTTCCCGGTTCCATGACTAGCGGGGCAGAGGGATCCGCAGATCCGCGCCTGCGGAAAAGGGAACAGGGGACCCCAAAATAATTAAAAACAGCGGCAACGATCTGAGGAGAAACAAACTAATTTACTAAATATATTATCGGAACGCAAGATAACACACTATAATACAATATAATTAAATTTGAAGCTAATAAATCAAATATAATGAGAGAGAGAATGTCCGAAAGGTGGATAGGCCTCACCACAGCGCTGAGGTTAGATGTGCAGTCCAGTTGAGCAGCAGGGAGATGGGAGGAAAGCCAACGAAGAGCAGGCGAAGAAGCAGCAGCAGGTGACCTTGCCAGGAGTTATATCTCCTCTGTGTGACTGCAAAGTCCCCTGGGGAATGTAGTTCTTCTCTTACAGACAGATACCCAGAACTTGAGCATTAACAGTTAAACTCCCAGTGCCCCACATGATGTTATGATGTGGAATACTGAAAACCAAAAATCACAAAACCATGACAGATGGATCACCTCAAATTGTAGAACTCACTGCAGTAACTCAAGCTTTCCAAATTTTTTCAGAACAAAAGCTTAATATAACAAATGACTCTTTGTATGTTACAGGTATCATTCAGTGGATTGAAGGATCTCTTTTCAAGGAAGTTAACAACCCTGCTTTGTTTGCACAGCTCAAGCGAGTTTTACATTATGTCTCACCGTACTCTTCCTTATTTTATCATGCATATTTGATCACACACTATGTTGCCTGGTCCTTTAACTGAGGGCAACCGTAAGGCTAATCAAGCCACAGTCACCTTTGCTACCCCTCAATTATTTCAGCAAGCCCGACTCGCATCAATTTTTTCATCAGAATAGGAGAGCCTTACAAAAGCAATTCCAACTGACAGTGGATCAAGCCCACAACATTATTCTAACATGCCCAGACTGCCAATGGTTTACGGACTGGTTCGGCCCGGTTCCGTGACTAACAGGGCGGAGGGATCCGCAGATCTGCGCATCCAGAAAACGGAAACAGGGGACCCAAAATAATTGAAAACAGCAGCAACGATCTGAGGTGAAACAAACTAATTTACTAAATATAGTATCAGCAAAATATAATGAGAGGGAGGGAGTGTGTGCGAAAGGTGGATAGGTCTCACCACAACGCTAAGGTGAGAAGTGCAGTCCAGGTGAGCCGATGAAGAAAAGCAGACGGAGAAGAGCAGACGGAGAAGCGCCGGTGAAGAAGAGCAGGCGAAGAAGAGAACATCAAGTGACCTTGCCGGGAGTTACATCTCCTTGCTGACTGCAAAGCCCCCTGGGGAATGTCGTTGTTCTTCTCCAGACAGGCACCTGGAACTTGAGCATCCACAGCCAAACCCCCAGTGCATTACATGATGTTATGATGTGGAATACTGATAACCAAAAATCATAAAACCATGACATTCCACCTCTTATTCTACATCACTACATCATGTTTAATATATATATACACACAAAATATGAACACATGCACATACAAATCTATGTATAAACACATGGACTTACTGACTGCATTCCCCCAACATCAAATTCCCTTGTGGTATGCATTGAACATCCCCATTTTCTGCATCACCCACCAAGTGGACCCTGGTCCCTGGGCAAAAACAGTTCCACTAAGAAGTTTGCCCTTCCCAGAAGCTGGAAGAACCCAAACTGCTTTTCCCAACATGTTCTTTACATGTACTACAGGGACCTTATCTCCCTCGACAGTATGTAGGGAGCTAGCGGGACCATCATGATTGATCGATGCTCTAGTATTGACTAACCAGGTGGCTTCTGCCAAATGCTTCTCCCAATGCTTAAATGTTCCGCCACCCATTGCTTTCAACATGGTTTTTAGCAACCCATTGTAGCATTCAATTTTACCAGAAGCTGGAGCATGATAGGGGATATGATAAATCCACTCAATGCCATGATCTTTGGCCCAAGTATTTACAAGAGAATTTTTGAAATGAGTCCCATTATCTGACTCAATTCTTTCTGGGGTGCCATGTTGCCACAGGACTTGTTTCTCAAGACCTAATATGGTGTTTCGGGCGGTAGCATGGGCTACTGCATATGTTTCAAGCCATCCTGTGGTTGCCTCTACCATAGTAAGCACGTAAGAAGTAAGTACCATAGTAAGCACTGCCAAGAAGAATGCGGAGACCCAGACTGAGGTCCCAAAACAACATGCTAGCGTGCAGGTCACTGGCTGTGATGAGTGCCAGAGCCTGGCCCTTGCAGTGCCAGGCGATGGAGGCAGCACTTGTGTAAGATGTGACCAGCTAAAGGACTTACTTGGCCTTGTGGTCAACCTGAAGGAGGAGGTGGAAAGGCTGAGGACCATAAAGGAATGTGAGAGGGAGATTGATTGGTGGTGCCAGTCCCTATCAGCCCCGAGATCTTGGCACACAGCTGAGGCTCGGCGTGGAGCGTGTCACCCCCTGCCGCCTTGCAAACAGGTGGTAGAAGGGAACCGGCAGGTAGACTGTTTTCCTGCTGCAGTGCAAGGCAATTTGAGAGCAGAGCAAGGCAATTTAAGGGAGGAGGAGGAGTGGAAAAGGATACCGGCTCGGCGAAGTGGGCGTCCTCCATCCCGACCATCCTCGGCTCCCCAGGTGCCTCTGCAAAATAGGTTTGAGGCCCTGGATCTCGTGGGAGAGGTGAGTGAGGGGGTGGAGGGAGGTCCACCCGTGAGGTTGCCTCGGGCGAAGCGGTCGACCCCACGCCTCAAGACTGCCTCCACCCGGAAGGACAGAAGGGTGGTTGTCATAGGCGACTCCCTGCTGAGAGGAACGGAAGGCCCTATATGTCGGCCTGACTCTACCCGTAGGGAGGTGTGCTGCCTCCCTGGGGCACGGGTCAGGGACATTGCTAGGAAACTCCCTGGTCTGATTCGCCCTTCTGATTATTACCCATTATTGATAGTTCAGGCTGGCAGTGATGAAGTCGCTGAGAGAAGCCTGAGGTCTATCAAGGAAGACTTCAGGAGACTGGGGCGGGTAGTTGAAGGAACGGGTGTGCAGGTGGTTCTTTCTTCTATACCGTTAGTGGCAGGGAAGGATACCGAGAGGATCCAAAAAACCCACCTCATAAATAAATGGCTAAGAAGTTGGTGCAAGCACAGGAACTTTGGTTTTTTTGACCACGGGGCAATTTACTCTGCACCTGGCATGATGGCTGCAGATGGAAGTAGCCTGTCTCCGAGGGGTAAGAGGATCCTAGCCCAGGAACTGGCAGGGCTCATTGAAAGGTGTTTAAACTAGGTATGAAGGGGGAAGGGGACAGAATGAGGGCCACTGGAGTTGAGCGAGTAGTTCATGGCTCAAAACGGAGTTTGATGGGTGAAAAGGGTGGAGTTCAAAGGGATAGAGAGGGGCAGGGGGGTGCTGCTTCCCTGAAGTGTCTGTACACTAATGCGCGCAGCATGGGAAATAAACAGGAAGAGTTGGAGATCTGTGCGCGGTCGCAAGGCCATGATCTCATTGCGATCACGGAGACGTGGTGGGACAGCTCGCATGACTGGAATGTTGTCATGGAGGGCTATGTGCTTTTTAGGAAAGATCGGCTGGCGAGGAGGGGTGGTGGAGTTGCTCTTTACGTGAGAGAGCAGCTAGAATGTATTCAACTCCACCTGGGGGAGGGTGATGCAGTAGTGGAGAGCTTGTGGGTGAGAATCAAGGGGCAGAATGGTATGGGTGACACTGTTGTGGGTGTGTACTACAGGCCCCCTGATCAGGAGGAGGAGGTTGACGAGGCCTTCCATAAGCAACTGGAAGTAGCGTCGCAATTCCAGGCGCTGGTGCTTATGGGGGACTTCAATTATCCAGATATTTGCTGGAAAAGCAACGTGGCCAGGCACGCGCGGTCCAGACGGTTCCTGCAATGTGTTGAAGACAACTTTCTGATGCAGGTGGTGGAGGAACCGACGAGGGGAGGGGTGTTACTGGACCTTATTCTCACAAATAAGGACGGGTTTGTTAAGGATGTAAAAGTTGGGGGTAGCTTGGGTTGTAGTGACCACGAGATGGTGGAGTTCAAGATCTTGAGTGGGAGAAGCAAAGCAAAAAGTAGGATTGCTACCCTGGACTTTAGGAGAGCCAACTTTGATCTCTTCCGGGACCTACTTGGAGCTATTCCCGTGGGCTAGGGTGTTTGAAGGTAAGGGGGCCTGTAGAGAGCTGGTCGGCATTTAAGACACTCTTCCTTCCAAGCTCAGGATCGGTGCGTCCCTGTGAGCAAGAAATCGGGAAAGGGTGGCAGGAGACCTGTGTGGATGAGCAAGGAGCTCATGCGAAAACTCAAAGGGAAGAAGAAGGTCCATGAAATGTGGAAAAAGGGTCTGATCACTTGGGAAGAATATAGAAATGTTGTCAGGGCCTGCAGGGATGTGACGAGGAAGGCTAAAGCCCACCTGGAATTGAATCTAGCAAAGGTGGTAAAGGATAATAAAAAAGGCTTTTTTAAGTATGTTAACAGTAAAAGGAAGACTAGGGAGAATGTAGGTCCCCTACTAAGTGAGGGGGGTGTTCTGGTAACGGGGGATGCTGAGAAGGCGGAGATACTGAACGCCTTCTTTGCTTCTGTCTTCAGTGGAAAAGCTCTCCCTCGGGAATCCCAGACCCTGGTGGTTAGTGAGAAGGTCTGGGGAATGGAGGACTTCCCTTTAGTCAGGGAAGAGGCGGTCCGAGAGCGCCTAGGCAACACCAATGTTCATAAATCCATGGGACCCGACGGGGTGCATCCACGGGTGCTGAGGGAGCTGGCGGAGGTGATTGCTGAACTGCTCCGTCATCTTTGAGAGTCTTGGAGAATGGGGGAGGTTGCCTGAATGACTGGAAGGATAGCCAATGTCACTCCGGTCTACAAAGGGCAAGAAGGAAGATCCAGGAATTACAGGGCCAGTCAGCCTCACCTCTGTCCCTGGAAAGGATGATGGAACAGCTTGTTCGGATGCCATCTCCAGACAACTGGAGAGAAAAGGAGGTATCAGGAGTAGTCAGCATGGGTTTCACCAGGGGGAGGTCATGCTTGACCAACCTGGTAGCCTTCTATGATGTTGTCACTGGCTGGCGTGGATGGGGGAAGAGCAGTGGATGTAGTCTACCTTGATTTTCAGCAAGGCGTTTGACACTGTCCTCCCACGCATCCTTATAACAAAGCGAAGCTGAGGAAGTGCTGGGATAGATGAGTGGACAGTGAGGTGGGTTGAGAAACTGGCTGACTGCAGAGCACAGAGGGTCGTCATTGGCGGTGCAGAGTCCGTTTGGAGGACCTGTAACCAGTGTGTTCCTCAGGGGTCGGTGCTGGGTCCAGTCTTGTTCAACATCTTCATCAATGACCTGATGAGGGGATAGTGGCCACCCTCAGCAAGTTTGCTGATGACTACAAGTTGGGAGGTTGGCTGACACACCCGAAGGCTGTGCTGCCATTCAGCGAGACCTTGGACAGGCTGGAGAGCTGGACAAGAGAACCTGAATGAGGTTAACAAAAGCAAGTGTAGAGTCTTTGCACTGGGGAGGAATAATTGCCATGCACCGGTACAGGTTGGGGGTGACCTGCTGGAGAGGAGCTCTGCGGAGAGGGACCTGGGTGTCCTGGTGGACACAGGTCTGGCACATGAGCCAGCAGTGTGCCCTTGTGGCCAAAAAGGCCAATGGCATTCTAGGGTGCATAAAAAAGAGCGTGGCCAGCAGGTCGAGGGAGGTGATCCTCCCCCTCTACTCTGCCCTGGTAAGGCCTCGATCTGGAGTACTGTTCCAGTTCTGGGCTCCCCAGTACAAAAAAGACAGGGACTCTTGGAAAGAGTCCAGCGGAGAGCCACAAAGATGGTGAAGGGCCTGGAGCATCTCCCCTATGAAGAAACGGCTGAAGTGAAACTGGGTCTGTTTAGCCTTGAGAAGAGAAGATGACATGGGGACCTTATCCAGGTCTATAAAATACTAAGGTGGGGGCAAAGTGAAGAGGCCAGACTCTTTCCAGTGTGCGAGACAGGACAAGGGACAATGGCAAAGGCTGAAACAAGGAAGTTCACGATACATTAAGGAAGAATTCTTTATGTGAGGGTGACGGAGCACTGGAACAGGCTGCCCAGGGAGGTTGTGGAGTCTCCTTCTCTGGAGATATTCAAGACCCGCCTGGACGCCTACCTGTGCACCCTGTGTAGGGAACCTGCTTTGGCAGGGGGGTTGGACTCGATGATCTCTGGAGGTCCCTTCCAACCCCTACGATTCTGTGATTCTGTGATTCTGTAACACTTACCACTGCGAGATCGTGGCAAGGTCCACGTGCGTTTACTCATGTCTAGTACATCTACGCCTCCAAGTGCGCGTCAGTCTCTTATCACAGAGCAGGGGAGGTCCTATCGCGTCACAGCCCGATACCCCACAAACGCCTACTGCAACATCTTCTCTGCGGCTTTGGTAGCTGCCCGGCCGACGTCCTTTCCCCTGCGGACAACCTCCCGAGGTGCAGCGTTCGCGTACTACTGCATGTACTCAGGTCCCTGTTCGGGCGCCATTTGCGGGAGCAGGATTGTAGAACTCAGTGACGCCTCGATACGAGTTAGCAGCTAAGTTCAACTTTAATCAATTAACACAACAATATATACACCAACAAGTACCCTTGGCCGCGTATGATTGGTTATACAAGTTCGCACATAACCTATCACCGCGCGTATCTGATCACTGGGCGAAAGCTGTCACCGTGACAACACGGAACCTGTCACCGTGACAATGCGGAATTCCCCCGGAGCTGCCTATTTTTTCCCGCCAAACTCCTCATTGGACACAACTCAGCAACCACTTGTTTATCGTAAATCCTCACAAACTCACCATGTCCCCAACATTCCCGAGGTGGCCCCGCTCCCCAAGCCACCCCTCCACAATAAATGTTGTATACTGTACAACAGCTGTTGGAGCACAACCTTCAAAATAGGATGCTGATCTTTTCGTGCAGATTTGTGAAATATTACGGAATAAATTAAAGGAAGGAAAAAAGGAAGATATTCAGTGTTTTATTATTTTAGGATGCTGATCATTATTTGCTAAGAATATGAAAGTGAGAATAATGTATCTGGTTATGGACACAGATGAGGAATGTTTAAGAACAGATTTAGGAATCTGCACATGGACATCTTATGGTCTATCCTCAAAAAAGGCACCACAACTAAATATTCATTGATTTAGCATATAAGAGGACAACATCCATGGATCAGATAGCTGTTCTCTGAACACAGAAAAGGCTACTGTGTATAGAGAAAATCAGAAATCAGTGACTGAATTCTTCTTACTATAGTCAGAGAGGTTGGTGTAGGTATAGGATGCAACCCTGCACTAGGCATCAGGCTTGCCATAGTATGAGCAGGCACTAATAGAGAAAGTGCTTTGGCTTCATCTGGGATTTAACCAGAAGAAGAAAATGAAAGTGTTATTCAGAGTTGGAACACTATACAGATGTTACTTTTTCTATGATTTTACAATTACCCTCACATTTAAAAAATAAAACAAAAAAAGAATGAATCTATCTACCAGATCCTTACAAAAAAAAAAAAAAAAAAGCATATAAAAACTTAAGTTTTTCCTTTTACCCTGCTCAACTTGAAAACACAGATGTGAACAAAATTTCTGTCACGGGGTTATCCCTAGATATAAGTCCATGACAGGGAGGCACAGGCCCCAGGAAAAAGAAAACAAAAAAAAAGGAGAGACAAAGGCACGAAGGAAAAAAAAGGAAAGGGTACTAATGGCTTGCCATACGAACTGGCTGGCCCTGGGCCATGCGCTCCAGGAGAGGGGAAAGGGCACAGAGCTACCAGATAGTTTTAACAAAGAGAAAAACACAATGGCAACGATCTGAGGAGGAACAGTAATTTATTAAATTTAACCAAATTAAACAAAATTAGAGACACAAGAGTACCCAAAGTACAAGTCAAACCACAGTAGTGCAAGGGAAGTATGTGCTTTTCTCCTCAGTGAGAGGGAGAAGCAGACGCTGCAGGACCTCTCCGGAGCTCCACCCCGCTTCTTCTTCTTGCCAGGTCCTCTGGGGATACCTCCCCTCCCCTCCCATCAGGATACTCAAAATGCCCATAAGGGGCAGTAAACGGGACCAGAACATTAACTCTTTAACTCCCACTGGTCCCCTTGATGTCCTGATGTGGAATATTGACAACAAAAAAATCACAAAACCACAACAATTTCAAAGACTAGGAATCTTATTAATTGATTATTATTTTAAAAACTGAATAGTGTATTTAACACTTTGAGCTATGGGTCAGCTGTACTGGAAATTTAATGTTCATGAACCAAATGATATCAAGCATGGATGCTTTCCCAGGGCAGTGTTTTCACAGTGATTGAAAGTTGTTTTATACATGACAACCTGTATGGGAACTGTTGATCATGGCCTGAACCTCTGATTGACCACCTGAGGCAAGCAATGAGTCAGCCCTGGGAGCACAGGTCAAGACAATTCACCTGTGCTACCGGAAGGGGTGGAGCCTGGCTCCACCTCTCCTAGATCCCATTTAAGGGCTGACTGCCACTGAGGAAGGATCTCTTTCTGGAGATTGCTCTGACTTGTGGATTCAGACTCCGTAACCACAAAGTAGTTATAGGAGCAGGTACATCTTATTTCAGTGGTGCGCACACTGGATGCAAGGGGGAATCCTTCTGCCTACTTTGCATACCAGGAAGCAGAAGCGTTACATATTTGTAAGCCAAGCCCATGCATATTCAATAGATTTCCTAGAACCCCCATCTACATCTTCATTATTCTTCCAGGAATTCACTTACATAACGTCCCTCCCCCTAGCGCATGTGTCGTATGCAGTGAGGGTCCCTGCTGGTGGTCTTTGGGGATTAAGTTAGTTGTCTTCCTCACTCTGGCTCTTCACCTTTGGCCCAGTTTGCACCAGAAAACCAATTCTTGCTGATAACGTCCCAACACTTCCTCGTGTTTGTTCCTCTTTCTGCTATCTATGGAGATTAGAAGTTATTTTTCTTGCTGCGGTTTGCAAAAGTGCTTTTGTGCGTCTTAAGCAATGGATAGAATTCAACCCCCCCCTCAATCAATCCCCCCTTTTCTTCAACCTAGCAAATTCTTTTGCCAAATTATTCCATTTTGAGAAAGTGAGGACTTAACCCCCGCTCTCTATTTTCTGACTTAGTTTATGCCTTTTCCATTCTTCATAACTATTCCCGGTATTTTTACATAGCCATAATACACCTCACCGCAATGCACATTAGTACGAGCAGAAAGATAATAGTAATACCAGATACAAAAAGCTGCTTAAGCCAAGTAAAGTTAGGTAGCCAACTAAGTGTAAGGGATCCGAAGCTGACTGCAACACAAGACAAAAAGAATCCTGATTAGTTTGATTTGCCCAAGTAATCCATATGTTAGTTCTAACATCTATGGTATGCAATGCTTCCAAGTCCCTCCCCACTAGTAGTCCCAATACCACCATCATTAGCCTTCTAAAGTCCTTCATTCTACTGTTTCCTTCGAAGTATCACTCGGAGAGGTCCTTTTTTCTTCGCAGTCCACTGTGATCGAGTGGTCCTCTTCAGACGGGTGTGATGTATCCATGATATCAGTCCTACCTTGACTGCTGCATGCATAGTCAGGAGTACTTGATAAGGTCCTTCCCACCGCAGTTCCAGAGGGGAATCTGAGAGGGATTTAACATACAGATAGTCTCCTGGCAATACATCATGCACTGGACCATCCAGACCCTGTGCTCTGGTACCAAATATTGTTCTTTCAGCTTTCCTCAATTGCTTCATTAGACTAATCACATATTCACTCAGTACTTTGTCCCCCACCTGCGTAGAGATCCCCTTTTGTACAATATAAGGTCATCCATAAAGGATTTCATATGGGCTTAATCCTTCCTTGGTTCGGGGTTTAGTCTGAATTCTTAAAAGTGCCAGAGGCAGTGCCTGAGGCCATGGATAAAATGTGGGCCTTGATCTGAGGAAATTGCCCCTGGTACCCCAAACCTCAGAATTACTTCTTCTAACAAAACCTTTGTTACTTCCCTAGTCTTGTTAGTTCTGCAAGGATATGCCTCAGGCCATCCTGAAAAGGTATCTGTTAAGACTAACATGTATCTATACCTGCCTTTTCTTGGGAGCTCTGAAAAATCTACTTGCTATTGTTGCCCTGGATGATTTCCTTTCCCTATTTGTCCTAATTGAACCTTGTGACCTGTTCTAGGATTACTTTGTAGACAGACTTCACATTGCTGGGTCACTTGTCTAATAGTAGTATACAAATTTCGGGCTACTACTCACTGAACCAGATATTTGTATAATGCTTCTGCTCCCCAATGGGCTTTTCCTATGTTCGGCCATCACCACAGCCCATAATATGGCTGCTAGAATGACTACTTTTCCTTGTGGTGTAACAGCCCATCCTTCTTCTTTCACCTGTCCTTCTAAATCATTTATCAAATTCCAATCCTCTTTTGAGTATTTTGGCTCACCATCCACCTGAATTTTACCATCTGGAATCAAGGAACCTTCCACTACCTTACCCTCTGCCGCCTGCTTTGCTTCTCTGTCAGCCAGCACATTTCCCATTTCTTCAGCATTATTTCCTTTTTGGTGGGATCAACAGTGCATAATAGCTACTTTCTTCAGCTGTTGTACTGCCTCCAGGAGTTTAAGTATTTCTTCGGCATGTTTAATACCTTTCCCTTGGGCTTACAACAGTCCTCTTTCTTTCCATATTGCTCCATGAGCATGTACAATGCTAAAGGTGTATTTTGAATCAGTCTATATCTTTTTCCCTTTACCAATTCTAGAGCCCTCGTGAGGGCTATTAATTCAGCCTTTTGTGCTGATGTGTTCAGAGGCAGAGCTTTGGCCTCTATTACCTTGTCAACAGTTGTTATCGCATACCCAGTGTCACAAATTCCTTGTCAAACAAAGCTGCTTCTATCCGCATACCAGGTGCCTTCTGCATCCTCTAATGGTTCTTCTTTTAGGTCTATGCAACTAGAATATACAACTTCAATAGTCTCTAAACAATCATGAGACACAGGTTCTCCCATGACTCCACTGTATGGGAACTGCTGAATCATGGCCTGAACCTCTGATTGACCACCTGAGGCAAGCAATGAGTCAGCCCTGGGAGCATGGGTGAAGGCAATTCACCTGTGCTGCCGGAAGGGGTAGAGCTTGGCAGCACCTCTCCTAGACCCATTTAAGAGCTGACTACCAGTGGGGAAGGATCTCTTTTTGGAGATCCCTTCTTTTGGAGTTTTCCAGTGAGCTCAGGACAAGGCCCTTTATTTATTCTTTTTGGTGTAATAACCTGCTTAGCCATACTCTCTTGTATATTTCTTGATTGTAACATCTGTATATTTATTGATTGTGCACTCCACTAAGAAAGGTAGCTGGGTTTATGATATTTGTTACTGTTATTTCTACATCATCTTGTTCCCCTAGAATGGCTTGATATTTCTCAAATCTCTAAGGAGAAAGCCAGTGTCCCCCTTTTACTTCTAACACTGTAGAGACTGTGTGGGATACCAATACAGTTATCTTCTGCTCCACTGTGAATTTTCATGCCTCTTGGATGTTAATTACTATAGCAGTCACAGCCCTCAGGCACCCAGGCCACCCCTTGCTTATTTCATCAAGTTGTTCAGAAAGGTAGGCTACTGCCCTCTGCTATGGCTCAAGGTTCTGGGCCAAAACTCCCGAGGCTCTTCCCTGTTTTTCAGAGGAGAAAAACAGAAAGGGCTTAGTGACATCTGGGAATCCCAAGGCTGGGGCTTTCATCAGCTCCTGTTTCAACTGCTGGAATGCTCTTCTAGCCTCTGCATTCCAGATCAGATCCTTTGGGCAAGACTGTAACATTGCATAAAGCAGTTCTACTATTATTCTATAGTTAGGTATCCATAAATGGCACCATCTCCTCATCCTGAGGGATGTCCAAAGCCCCTTAGATGTGTGTGGTTTGGGGGTTTGACAAATAGCCTCTTTCCGGGTGGTCCCCAGTATCTGTATCCCTGCAGCTATCTCATACCCCAGGCGTGTCACCTGTTGTTGAGCCACTTGTGCCTTCCGTGGAGAAACTCGGTACCCATTAAGTTCAAGGAAATTCAGCAAACTAACTGTCTGCTCCAGACATGCCTCCTTTGTCTCTGTAGCTATCAGGAGATCATCCACATGTTGTAATAATACCCCTTCATCAGATGAAAGCTCCCACTGCTCCAAGTAAGCTCCCACTGCTCCAAGTCCTTAGCCAACTGGTTCTCAAATATCGTGGGACTATTCTTAAATCCCTGTGGGAGAAGAGTCCGTGTAAGCTGGAATTTCTGTCCTGTACTAGGATTCTCCCATTTGAAAGCAAATAATAGCTGGCATTCTGTGGCTAGTGGTAAGCAGAAAAAGGCATCCTTCAAATCCAGAATGGTAAACCATGTTAGTTCAGTGGATAGTTTGGTGAGCAAAGTATATGGATTAGCTACCAGAGGATATAAGTCCTCTACTATCTTGTTAATTGCTCTCAGATCCTGTACCACCCTATGACTTCCATCAGGCTTTCTCACCGGTAATATCAGTGTGTTATATTTTGATTCACGTTCCTTCAGCAATCCATGCTTTATAAATTGGTCAATTACTTCTCTATTCCTTCTCTATCTTCTGTCCTCAGGGGATATTGTTTAATTATTGGGGGCCAATTCCCTGATTTGATTTTTATTACTACAGGGGGCACGTTTTTAGCTCAGCCTAGGGTTTTGACTTCCTATACTCCTGGATAAATCTTATCCCTTAATTCTTCTGGGATCCTTATACTTGTGGAGTGTTGTGGTTTTGTGATTTATTTTTTTGTTGTTGTCAGTATTCCACACAGAACATCATGTGGACCAGTGGGAGTTAACGAGTTAATGTTCTGGTTCTGTTTACTGTTGTGGACTCTTTAAGCATCCTGATGGGAGGGGAGGGGGCGGCATCCCCGGAGGAGCTGGTGGGAAGAGGAAGTGGGGTGGAGCTGCGGACAGAACCTGGACCCGTCTGGCCCGTCTCAGCTCACCACGGAGAAAGTACGTGCTTTCTCTCGCACTATCGTGGTTTGACTCTCATTTTTTGATTCTCTTGTCTCTCTCGTTTTGTTTGATTTACTTAGATTCAGCCAGTTACCCTTCCTCCTCAGATTGTTGCCGTTGTGTTTTCTCTTTGTTAAAACTATTGGCTAGCTCTCTGCCCTTCCCCCTCTCCCAGAGCACACATGGCCTGGGGCTGGCTAGGTTGCAGCAAATCGTTTGTACCTTTTTTTCCCTTTCTTCTTCCCGGGACCTGTGCCCCCCTGTCATGGACTTATATCTAAGGATAACCTGTGACACGGAGGTAGTTATTAAGGCCAAACTGAGCGTCATAGAATCACTAAGGTTGGAAAAGACCCACAGGATCATCTAGTCCAACCATTCACCCATCACCAATGGTTCTCGCTAAACCACGTCCCTCAACACAACATCCAAACGCTCCTTGAACACCTCCAGGGTTGGTGACACTACCACCTCTCTGGGCAGCCCATTCCAGCGCTCGACCACCCTTTCAGAGAAGTAGTATTTCCTAACGTCCAGCCTGAACCTTCCTTGGCGCAGCTTGAAGCCATAAGTAGTAGTAGTAGAGTAGTTCTATCATAGGTTCTTCCTTTACTTTAAACTTTATTCCCCCTTCTTCAAACTTTGCTTCTGCTTCCAGTTGTTCCAATAAGTCCTGCCCTAGGGGAGATTTTGGTGAATTTGGCATATGTTGTATTAGGCACCCACGGGGCTATCGGGATGTGACGCGACAGAGCCTCCCCTGCTCAGTGATTGGACAATGCATGCTTAAGGGGTGTAGACGAAGTAGAAGATTAATGTATTTAAACAGATGCCACGCAGTAATAAATCGGCCATTTCCTGTTCACCATATTGGTGTAAGCTAGTAGTTCTTAGTAGTTCTTAGTGCTAATTGGGGGGGTTAATCAGTTAAGCAAAGGGCGACACAGTGTGATCATAACATTCACGGCAACAGGCATATACAAAAATTTATGTATTCCCCCATTTTCCCAACTTTAAACTTTAGTGTTTTAGAAAAATGTCTTTTCTGGTTGACCTGTGGCCCCTTTTACCATTACAGAGTTTTCACTTAATGGCATTAAAAATTCATTTAAAACAGAATAAGTAGCTCCCATATCCACCAGAAATCCTACATTCTGTTGTTCATTCCCTAGCTTAATTTTAACCAGTGGATCTGCTAGGGTAGATTCCCCAGGTCCCCATCAATCACTTTCCACCAGGGCTTGGATCCTAACCCATGCCCCTCCTTTTTCTGATTCTTCTGTGGACATTCTCTCTTCCCATGTCCCTCTTTCCTGCAGATGGCGCATTAGTCCTTCTCAATCGGTTGCCTTCCTACCTCCTGGAGTGCGGCTACTAGCATTCTCTTCTCCTTCCCCTCTTCCCAGTTACTAAACACCCTCCACACTTCCTTTAACAAACTTTCTAAATTCTGTGCATCAAGACCCTTCATTTTCTGTAGCATTCATCTTGTGTCTCCCGTTGATTGTCCTATGAATAATGATATGACTTGTTGGATATCTGTCTCTGATCCCAGGTCTAGGGAGGTGGACTTTCTCATGATATCTCTTAATTTATCCAGATACTCCAAAGGAGTTTCCTTTGGTCCTTGCCTTACAGCATACAATGTGGACCAGTTGATTGTCTTAGGGATAGCCCTTTCCATTCCTTTTACAATCCATTCCCTATATGCTACTAGCTGGTCCCTTTCTGCACTCTTATTCACATCCCAGTGAGAGTCCTGTTTTGGAAAATGATCTTCTATGTCCTCATTCCCACCCTGGAACAACATTAATTGTAAGATCGTGTTATAATTCAGAGTCCCATTCAAGGGCCATTTTTTCCCCATCCTCTAATTTGTACAGTAACCATCATTGATTGCAATACTTCATCAAAGTCCTCTTACTCAGACTACCCCCAGGTCTTCCAGCAATGTCCCCCCAATGTGCCAAAATACACCCAAGTGGCGTTCTCTTAGGTGCTGCTTCTCCTTGCCTATTTCCCATGATACAGGCTTGTTGAATTGTTATTTCTCTAACATTCCCACAGGTTATCCCTAATACCTTAAAATTTCCCCAAAATAACCCCCAAAACTTGTTCTCCTACTCTAGCTCTCACTCAGAGCATGAGCCCCACCAGACTCCTCAATACAATTCTTTACAACCTAAACAGAGTATAACATAAAATGGACAGCATTCATTTGTTCTATGAATTAAGCACCTTTCTTCTGGCCCTTCACTGTAATGTATCTCAAATAGTTCTCCACTTTCCTTGTCCCAATCCAAGATGATCATTTACTCACCCAATTTTACAATGTACAACTTCTAATTCACACTTCTACCTGGGCTTAATATTAGCAGTATTTCATACGCATGGTATTGAGCACTTACAACAAATGGCAATCATGACTAAACAATGTAGGACTCCTGTTATCACCTCTATAACAACCCACAATATCATTTAATTCTTCATGAGCCTATTAATCCCACAATAACAAAACATAAAGACAGACAGTCAGATGACAATTACCGTTATACTCTGCACTCGCTGCATCTCAGATATTCAACACACTCGTAATCATACACACAATGCCAGCTGTCACGGAATTAACTAGATCAGTTTATGCCGGTGACAGGGGGCAGTAGGCCCCTGCCTTCCCCACCCCCCGCCTGGCCCCACAAAATGGGAAGGAAGGAAGGGGGGAAAAAAAAACCAGCGGCAACAATCTATGGAGGTAAACTTATTTTACTAACTATGATATCGGAATGCAAAATAATACAATATAATTCAATCTAATTGAAATTGAGACTAATAAATAAAATAAGATATGAGAGAGAGTTCCCAAGACCGAGTCAAACCTGAAAAAGCTTGGAACGGCTAGGAAAGCACCCTCCAGCACCCACTGCCAGGCAGTAAGAGACCGCCCCCCGCCCCCCGGAAGGGTCAGATCCCATGACTTCCGTAATGTATAGGGATAGGTACGTAGAATTAGAGCATTAACACTTTAATTCCAGTACATGATGTTTTGATGTGGAATATTGAAAATCAAAAAAACCAAAACCATGACATTCCACCCCTTATTCTACATCACTGCATCATGCTTAATATATATATATATACCCATACATATACAAACAAAACAAAGATTAAAAATGCATCACACACACACGTCTATATACATATACATAGAATTACTGTCTGCACTCCCCCAGCATTAAGTTTCCTTGTGGTACACACTGAACATCCCCATTCTTCTGCATTACCCACCAAGTGGACCCAGGTCCCTGGGCAAAAACAGTACCGCGGAGAGGTTTGCCCTTTCCAGAAGCTGGAAGAACCCAAACTGCTTTTCCCAACATGCTCTTTACATCTACAACAGGGACCTTATCTCCCTCTACGGTATGTAGGGAGCTGGACTGGGTAGGACCATCACGATTGATAGATCCTCTGGTATTGACTAACCAGGTGGCTTCTGCCAAATGCTTCTCCCAGTGCTTAAATGTTCCGCCACCCATTGCTTTCAGCATAGTTTTTAACAACCCATTGTATCGTTCAATTTTACCAGAGGCTGGTGCATGGTAGGGAATATGGTAAATCCAACTCAATGCCATGATCTTTGGCCCAAGTATTTACAAGAGAATTTTTTGAAATGAGTCCCATTATCTGACTCAATTCTTTCTGGGGTGCCATGTTGCCAAAGGACTTGTTTCTCAAGACCTAGTATGGTGTTTCGGGGCGGTAGCATGGGGGTACTGCATAGGTTTTCAAGCCACCCAGTGGTTGCCTCCACCATGGTAAGCACATAAACACTTACCACTGTGGGATCGTGGCAAAGTGTATATAATCAACCTGCCATGCCTCCCCATATTTGTACTTTTGCCATCGTCCCTTCCTCCCAGAGTGGTTTTCATCCTCTTGGCTTGTTGATTATGGCACATGTTTTCACAGTCACATGAATAACCTGTGCAATTGCATCCACAGTTAAGTCCACCCATCGGTCTCTAGCCCACTTATATGTTTGCATCTCTCCCCTGATGGCCCGAGGTCTCAGAGCCCAAACCGCTGCTAGAATAATTCACCCTTGTTCTGCAGTCCAGGTCCTATCTGAGCCACCTCAATTTTGGCAGCTCGCGTCCACCTGGTGGTTTATTTTGCTGTCTTCAGTAGCCCGCCTCTTGGGCACATGAGCATCTAATGGCGTCCCTTCACGTTACCTATATTCTCATTCGTGAAGCAAGATCTTTCCACAGTTTGCAGCCACATCATGTTTACCCCTTCTTCTTTGCCCCGTTATTTGCTCCCACTGCCTGTAACCACCCCCCATAAGGCATTTGCCACCATCCCTGGAGTCCGTTGTAAAGATAAAGCATTGGCCCACCTCTCCAGTTCAGGCAACATCCAAGGCCAGTTGGACAGCCTCTTACCTCTGCAAATTGGCTTGATTCACCTTCTCCTTCAGCTGCTTCTGTGACTTGTCATGTAGGACTCCACACAGCAAATTTCCATTGCGATGCTTTCCACAATACGAATGATCCCTCAGTGAACAGGGCCATACTTTCTTTCATTTTCTGCTAATTCGTTGTATGGTGGGGCCTCTTTAGCTCGTGCTACTTCTTCTGCTGGTGATTGTTCCAAACTTTTTCCCTTCAGGCCAGTCCATGATGACCTTCTAGGATTTACTGGATCGGCTGAGTTTCCCATCCGCGCTCGTTGCGTTAATCACCGGATCCACTTACTCCAAGTTGCCTTCATTGCGTGATGGGTGGGGGGGAACCTTTCTTTAAACATTCCAGTTCATCACCTGGTAGTCGACGGTTGCCAGCCAGAAGCGTGTTTCAGTACCGACCCACTTCAGGAAGCCGCCCAAACCCCCTCATTATGCGGCTAAGATTCCTTTCTCAGTTGGAGTCGTAGCCTCTTCCCGACCCCCTGTAGGCCCGACTCCAGAATCCCCGTGGTTCACTGGTTTTGCGTTTTTTTTTATTTCACATTCCACATCAAAACATCATTGTACTGGATATTAACGGGTTAATGCTCTAATTCTATGTTACCCATCCCTATACTTACGGAAGTCATGGGATCTGACCTTCCCGGGGGCGGGGGGGTGGTTCTCTCCTCCTGGCATTGGGTGGGCTGGAGGGCTGCTTTTCCTAGCCGTTCCCCACGCTTTTCAGGTTTGACTCGGTCTCGGGGACACTCTCTCTATATCTTATTTTGATTTATTAGCTCAATTCAATTAAGGATTGTCTTATATTGTCTTATTTACCATTCTGATATCCTAGTTAGTAAAATCAGTTACCTCCCATAGATTGTTCCCGCTGTGTTGTTTTTATTTTCTTTCCCTTTTCCCCCTTTCTTCCCATTTGGGGGGCCAGGCGGGGGTGGGGAGGGCAGGGGGCCTAAGCCCCTCCTGTCACGGGCAAAACTGATCTGGTTAATTCCGTGACAGATTTTTGGGGAGATGCGGGCAAAACGGTCCAAGTATACCTGAACACCCCTCAGGTGAAAGCGAAACTGTCGGCCTACACCTTCTTTGGCCAAAGGATGGCGAAAAGGGCATTCGCAATGTCAATGTGGCATACCCTTGGCCTGCTTTTGACTCCAGTTCTACTGGAGTTCTAACATGTCCGGCACGCAGCCCTCAGTGGGGTGTGACTTCATCAGGCCACGGTGCCACCCTCAGCCTCCATCTCCACTTGCTTTACGCACTGGCCATTCTGGGGCTGTTAAAAGCGCGAAGTGCGTTTTGTGACACCTCCCTGGACTCTCAGTTGACGATATCAATTATGAATTGGGGCAACAAGGAATCCCTGTTGTTCTGGGTACTGCGTCTGTGCACCGTTTTTGTAGAATTGGTAACCTGTTGTCTTTTATGTAGCAAAAAACCACCCCCAAACAACAGACGGAATCTTTGACCGCCAGGCCACCAACAGGACAGCTGCAATGTTGTTTGTCTCTAAAGCAGCTATGCCAAAGGCCCACCGGTACCCTTTTGGGTCCCTAAAATATCTTCTCCTGAGGTAATCTATACCAGGGATGCATGGAGCCTCTGGGTCAGTCACAATGGGATGCTTTTCCCATTTATTCACAGTTAGGATCACTTTGGCCTCCAATACAGTCAGCTCTTGAGATCCGCCTGTCCCTCCAGCAGCAATAGTGATAGATTCTTTCCCTCTGTGATTTGATGGCATTAGGGTGCACTGTGCATCAGTGTCCACCAAGGCCCTATACTTTTGTGGTTCTGATGTGCCAGGCCATCGGATCCACGCTGTCCAATAAACCCGGTTGTCCCTCTCCTCCACCTGACTGGGGCAGGGCCCCCTATTTCATTACCTGTGGTAACCGGAGGGCAAACTGCACGCGGTTGGTTTCTGCTTTGTAATTCTCTCACCCGCTGCTCGTAGTACGTGAGTAGCTTGGTCGTTGCCCACTCCTCATGTCTTCTCCATGGTCACGTAAGAACGCCACAGGCAATTCGCGAATGTAGGATTCCTTCATGGAGCTGGAGAGGTATTTGCCTCTAACAGCTGCGATTTTTGATTTGCAACCTGAGAAGGAGGGTTCGTCGTCTTTAGTTTGTTTGGATCCAGATTTTGTTCTATCATCTCCTTCATTCTCCTTCAGTAGACTCTTTTGACTATTCTGATCTTCACCAAGTGTTTCTGTACTTCTACGGGTTTTGTTCACGATTCATCAGTGAAGACACTTGCTCTGCTTTCATTCAGTTGCTCCGTCATTTTTGAGATGGCAGCCGATGGCGGCGCGAGTGTTGGGGTAGCTGTTGTTCATAGCTTTGGAGCGTAAGAATCAATTTCAAAAACTAAGGGGGCTTCTCTGTTGGTCCTCGTATCTGTCAGATGCTGCCAATAGTGCAGGGGCGTATTAACCAGATCAGTTTATGCCCGTGACAAGGGTCGGTCCTCGGGTCTCTCCTGAGGCTCTTTGCCTCAAACTCCAAGGTGGGACCTTTCCTCCCAGCAGCAGTGTAGAGGATGTTCTTTACATCCTGCCCTGTCCGTACTGGCCCTAAGGCCACGGCACGGGCTATCTCCTGTTTAATTTGTCAAAAGGCTCTGCTGCTCAGGGCCCCATGTAAAATTATTCTTCATTCGGTCACTGATAAAGGGGGCTTACAATAAGCTATTGTTTGGAACATGCATTCTCCAAAAGCCCACTCCCCCCAAAAAAGATTGTGTCTCTTTCTTACTAGTGGGTGGAGAATAGCAGTGATGTTTGTTGATCACATCTGTTGGGATTGTGACGACGGCCATCTTGCCACTTTATACCCAGGAACTGAATCTCCTGAGCAGGTCCTTTCACTTTGCTCCACTTAATAGCAAAACCAGCACGCAGAAGAATCTGGATTATTCGCTTCCTTTTGTGAAGACTTCTTCTGCTGTATCACCCCACACAACGATGTCATCAATGTACTGCAAGTGCTCAGGGGCACTGCCCGTTCCAATGCAGTTTGGATCAACCCATGGCAAATGGTAGAGGCGTGTTTCCACCCCTGGGCAAACGGTTCCAGTTACTGAACACCCCTCCAGGTGAAAGCAAACTGTGGCCTGCCTCTGTTGCCAAAGGAATGAGAAAAAAGCATTAGCAACGTCAATTGTGGCATACCATTTGGCTGCCTTTGACTCCAGTTCATACCTGAGTTTAACATGTCGGCACGCAGCACTCAGTGGTGGTGTGACTTCATTCAGGCCACGGTAGTCACGTACTCCATCTCCATGGCTTTCCACCACTGCCCATATGGGGGCTGTTAAAGGTGAGGAGTTTTGCTGATCATCCCTCCCTCTAGTTGACGAATCACTTGAAATGGGGACAAGAATCCCTGTTGGTGCTT